>JADBJO010015126.1:0-5000 GCA_016801955.1 Conus betulinus
AAACTGAGGTCACATGAGAGCAGGGCATGAAGGGCCACCAGAATTTGAGACTTTTTTTTTTTTATGCTGATCGATGAGAATGGGGATGATTAAGATGATGCTAAGGATTTCCATTTCGGTTGAGACTACATGACAGGGGCTGTACTCTATGCTTCCTTTCATAATATATCCCGGTGTCAACCAGGCCCGAGAGATACAGGCACCTGCAGTGTTGGTCAGGGAAATTTGAGCAACACTCTCAGAAATGCATCCATAAAGTGGATGAAACTCGACTGTGTGGTCCCAGTCTTCCCAACTGAGTCCGCAGCAAACTCAACTCTCTGGGTGGAGCTGGTCGGGCGGGCAGAAAAAAAAAAACACACATGAATCTGATGGGATTCAAACCCACGACCTCCCAGCCGAGAGTCCGCGACAGTAACCACTTCGCCATGGTGGCTGGGGTGGAATGGGGTCTTTCATGTGTGCCAGCTTTGTGTTGTCTTTCACGTTCCCCCACAGAGATGGTGTCTTCATGCACATCCACCCAGCTCACTGGCTGTTAACAAGATCACACAAAAACTACCTCGCCAATCAAAACAAAAGCAAGTGCAAAGATAGAATGCCATCTAAAGATAAACCTGTTACAGTCTAGAGTGGATCCGAACAATAGCGCAGATCTAGCTTCTGTTTACTAAAACCACCAAAATCAACTTCCTTGATGTGAACAGAAACTTGGTGGAAAGACGGACTAAGCTTCAAGATGGATCAGGTTACATTTCTGGCAGGGATCCGTGGTGTAGAGAGCGATCAAAAACCAAGTCCTGGATCTATTTCACCACCAATGGCTATGGCATGCACGCTCAGGAAATGATAAATGACACAGAAAGGGTGGATAAATGTGTGCATTAATCCTTGCAAATGTGTGTGATTATGCATGCGCATGAGTGCATGTGTTTATGTGTGTGTGTGTGTGCATGTGTGTGTGTGAGAGAGAGAGAGAGAGAAAGAGAGAGAGAGAGAGAGAAAAAAAGAGAGAGAAAGAGAGAGAGAGAGCGTGTGTGTGTGTGTGTGCGTGCGTGCGTGCATGCGCACGTGTGTGTGCATGTGCCTGTTTGTGTGTGTGTGTATATGTATGTGAGTGTGTGTGTGTGCGCACTTACACATATGTGTGTGAGTATGTGTGCACATATGTGTGTGTGTGTGTGTGTGTGTGTGTGTGTGTGTGTGTGTGTGTGTGCATGTAGTTCTGGTGTAGCGTGCATGACAGTGCAAATGCTGAGCCTTTTAGAGATGTGTAACAGAGATAATATAAACATGCACACAACAACTATAATTGATTAAAACTCCTCTCACACACACACACATGCTCCTATATATATATGTATGACAACACATACATGACAACACAACACATGCACACACACACATACCAAATACACTATGCCCTCTTCCCCTTTCCTCCCCTCCCCTCCTATGTATTATAAGCATATAGAAAACTACAAACACAGACACAGAAAATTACACAAACAAGGACATATATGTGAGCATACATGTTTGTGTACACACACACACACACACACACACACACACACACACACACACACACACGCACGCATGTACAGATGTGCACACACACACACACACACACACACACACACACACAGAAAGTACCTCAAACACTTCATTCCACACAGGGTCCACGGAGTCATCAATCACTTTGGTCTTGAATGTCTGGGCCCCCACTGAAACCACACATACTCACCTGTTACCTGATCACATGGACTATGGGCAACACTATTTATTCTGTTTAACATGGAACCCTAAAAGCACATCAAAAGGAGGAGGAAGAAAAGGATTTCTAATTCATCCAAGTAAAACAAAAATCATAAAGGATAACCAGAAACATAATAGAAGAGTTAGGAATGTCTGCAGTCAACAATGAAAAACTAACTCAACTCCTCTGTCAGATTTATAAAAGTCAGCCCCACAATCTTATCAAGTAGATCAGCTTCTCCATGTTTGAAATTTTCAGCATCAAAACCTTCATCATTGTGTGACGGAAAGCTTTTACATTTCATCCAAAACACTGTGTGGAAGAAAACCTCAATTCAAATGTGAATACAAACTGATGAACCTCATGTTGTTCTGATAACAAATAGCTTGAAGGGAACCAAGTCACACAAAGTGTTACTTCACAATGTGGGGGGACAGGCGTTAGGTTTGGACCTATACTTTGTGTCCAGACAGCTCTGAGAGGACTGGTTGTATGCTATCCATTAACACTGCTGTTTGAAGGCCCACCTCAGGGCTGTGCAGATACTACTACAAACAGGCAGTCAGTATGCATCTTTTGGGGACACGCCTGCTCCTGTGCTCAATGCTCAACTGGAAGATTTCATCCCGTGAGGAAGTACTCTTGCTGCCTTTCACTGATAGTACGTTATCTTCTAAGGAAAGAGCTTATACTGAGAGAATTTATCTTCTACTTGAATAATTCTCCAAGCCTTATACTGAAACACTTTATTCTGTCAGGAAAATAACTCTTTTCAATTTTTTTTGAGAATTTTTATCTTTTGAAGAAATATCTCTCTCGTCTTTAAGTGACAATGTTTATCTTCTGTGGACATGGTTCTTCAAACCTTTGAATAAGACATTTATCTTTTGAAGAACAGCTCTTTTATAAGTCTTCTCATCTTTAAATGACGTTTATCTTCTGAGGAAATAATTCTTCCCACCTTTATATGAGAGAGTTGTCTTTCAGGAATACCTCTTTTTGTTTTCACTTGAAATATTACATCTTTTGATAAAATAAGACCTCCTCTCTCTCTCGCTGATATATTTTATCTTTGAGGAGATAACTCACTTGAAATAATCTACTTTTTGAAGACTTAAACCTCCCTGTCTTTCACTGGCATAATTATCTTTTCAGGCAATCTCTTATTGGAGAATTAACTCCTTCTATATTCAGCTATGAGAATTTATTAACTCCTCAAATAACTCTCCTTCCTGACATTGAGAAAACTTAATTTGTCAGGAAATCATTTTTCCTGTCTTCAATTGAAAGTACTGCATAGGACAAAAAAAAAAAAAAAGAAAAAAACAAGAAACACTTCATTTACAAGGTAACTTTTGCTTGATTCTACAACCTATTTCAATCTAAAAAGGCAAGGCCTACTCAATTCAAAGTATTTATCTCTTCGAGACATTCTTTTCTTTCCTCCAACTGAAAGTACTGCATAGTAATAACTACAAACACTTACATTCATGAGGCAAATTTTCTGTTTAATCTTAAACCTTTTTCAATCTAAAAAATGCAAGGTGTACTCAACTGAAAGTATTTATTTTTGGGGGCATATTTTTTTCCCATCTTTTAAAGTACAGCATGATAAAAACAACAAACACCTTTTTTTGTGTTAGAAAAAATTTTTAAAAAAAACTTCATTTACATGTCAAATCTTTCGTTTATTCTTAAAATTTTTTCAATCGAAAAATGCAAGGCCAAATAAAATCAATTAAAGGTATTCATCTTTGGGGATATATCTGTTCCAGCCTTCATCTGAGAAGCGCATGATTCTCTCTCTCTCTGTCTCTCTCTCTCTCTCTCTCTCTCGTTTGTCTGCTTGTTAGTCTCTTTTTTTTTTTTTCTTATATCGTCTATTTATCTTATCTATCTGATTTGCCTCTCTCTCTCTCCTTTCAGGAACTGACATGTGAAAACACCATACACAAACGCCAGAACATGTGTGTTTTTACCTGTGATGACAGAGTAAGGATCAGACTTTCCTTTGCCCGTGATGCCGATGTCGGCTTTCTTCAGATCCTTCGCCTCCAGCATGTGTACTCTCAGCACTCCCTGAAAAACCAAATTCTCATCTTTTTTTTCCCCTTTCCAACATATCTATCCCCTACTCAGACTTGAAATGGAAAGTTAATGATTATATCAGAGACCTCTGGCAAGAGGACTGGAATACACAGACGGATAACAAACTTTTCCAAATCCATCTAAACCCTAAAAGAGTTCCTCTTGTCTACCTCTGGTGGTTGCAAAGAAGAAACTTTTTTTAATGCCGGCTGCACACTGGTCATTCACTTCTAATTCATTTGTACCTTTGAAAGAGTGAAAAGGCTCCATGGAGCATTCCACGTCATGTACCATTCACAGTGAAACATATTCTTTTCGAGTGTTGGGACTTGCATGATGTGAGACATAAACATTTTACAGCAAGTTCCAGGAAAACCTTGTTTAGAGATGTTCCACCTGATGTGATCAACCATTTTTTATTACCTCAACATATGTTGACTTAAGCTGTAAGAACGATCCAAATTGCCTTAAGGCATTGAACACTTTGTTTCCAATTGCCATGTAAAGTCTTTGATTCAGGGACTCTTGAGTTACACTTTGTTCTTGGGTTTGTTAACATAACAGGACACACACAGACACACAGACCATACATACACACACCTGGGGCATAGGGTATCGCAGTTTCTTGATGTCCACATCAGAGGCCATCTGTACGGGGATCCTGTTGGGTAGGACCATGATGTTGGCAATCTGCTCCTGGACAATGGTATGCAGCATGTCGCTGCAACACACCACCACCATCCACAGCTCCATCAGTGATTTCATCAACATGGTACCAACATCCTCACAACCACAATACCTAACTTAGAAAATAAAAAGTTCTACAGCTCATTGTCTTACGGGCAACGACCTGTATGGTGTAACCAAGACTTAATATTATGGAGTGAGCCTACCCCTCTGCCACTTTAGCCTTCCATAAACTGAACATCACATATAAGCTAGAAAGTGGACAGAATGGTTTACCAACAGTCAAAGTTACAAACAGTTGTGTCAGATCTGCAGCCCATAGCACTAACCATTGCACTGTTGGTCCCTCAAGAGCTTGGAATAACTACAATATGGTGAAGCCTCTGATCTCCCCTCCACCTTCCCAAACACTGACTCTAAGATGGTAACAAAACCTACCCCTGTCTCCACCTGTACCCCATCTCCAAATAAC
>JADBJO010015126.1:10000-22500 GCA_016801955.1 Conus betulinus
TTTTATTAAGTGTTCAACTGTAGATCTGCCTGCTTGGAATGCAGCTTGGTTGATAGGAATGATACTATTTTTGTTGCAATGATGAATTAGCCTTTTTTAACACTATCTTTTCCATCGATTTACATGTGTTAGATGTTAATGATATTGGTCGATAGCTATCTATATCTTTGAGTGGTTTTCCTTGTTTATGAATGGTATAATAATTGAGTCCTTCCAAATCAGGGGCATTTTTCCATTGTCCCGACATTTTTTTGAAAAACAAAATGTAGAAAATGTATTATGTTTTGTGGGAAATGACCTCATATTTCATTTGATATGCTGTCTAATCCCATTGAGGTCTTTTTATTCAGATTTATGATACACTCTTGGACTTCCTGCAATGTTATAGCGGTATTTAAATAGTGATTTTCTGTTGGTTTAGGGCTATTATAGATGTCTTTTTTTTCTTCAGTTTCGCAGCGTTTTCCTTGTCCAAGGATACGTTGCTAAAGCTACTGTTGTTTGCAAATAAGTCTGCAAAGGCTTCAGCTTTATCAAAATTTGACGGAAATTCAGATTGTTTTAAATTAATTAGACAATGTGGAATGTTAATTCCATTTTTCATTGTTTTTAATTGTGTGCAAACTTTTTGAATATCTTTAAAGTTTGACACCTCATTTAGACATATAGACGACCAATACTGCCTTTTTGCTTGTGCAATTATTCTATTTGGGTGATTTTTTTTTTTGCTATTTTTTCTCAAGAAGTTTTCCCTTTTTCCCTTGGGATTTGTTTCTCTTTTGTAATCTTTTGTTTTTTCTATTTCTTCTTGTTTTTGCCTGCTGACATATACCATTCCACCAGATATTACCCGAATGTTTTTTTTTATTTACAGATTTTATAGTCAGAATTGAATCTTTCGCAGCAGTGTGTACTGCATTCAGACAATGATCGTATAACGTATCGACATCTTGAATCTCAAGATTTTCTATGTTTACATTAAATGAACTGAGTAGATATGAAAATTTATTCCAATTAGCACACTTGTTACAATATTTAGGAACTTTGTCATGCGTGACATCGGTTGTTTCAGGTCTCATACGTTCAAGAGAAATGACAATAGGGAGATGATCACTTTTTAATGGATCATCAAGTGTTTGCCAGTCAAAATGATATAGCTAGTTCAGGAGATGTGTGGTGTGTGTGTGTGTGGTGTGTGTGTGTGTGTGTGTGTGTGTGTGTGTGTGTGCGTGTATGTGTGCGCGCGCATGTGTGTGTGTGTGTGTGTGTGTGCCTGTGTGTTCAAATAAGTGACTGTGTGTGTGTGCACGTGAGAGAGAGCGTGTGTGTGTGTGTGTATGTGTATGTGTAAGTGCACGTGCGTGAAAGAGAAAGATAAGAGGAAACAGAAAGAAAGAGAGAGAGAGAGAGAGAGAGAGAGAGAGAGCGAGTGTGTGTGTGTATGTGTGAATGTGTGTGTGCACGCCAGCTCTTGAAAAAAAGCACACATGCCTACCCATAAAATGAATTTCAGTAGCACTGATTTCAAATTTCAGTAGCATGGACTCAAAATCAGTAGCATTCATTTTTTTTTTGAAACAGTTTGTGGAAAGAGTTGGTCAGGGTGTCATAACCAGCTCACCTATGCATAGAATAAGACAAAACTTTACCGCCATGTTTTAATTGCAGAAAATGCGCAGTCACAAATCACACACTTTGCTTTTGAATCAACAGAGTCCAATTTCACAATGAAGGGAAATTTGCCACTGTATTTGTCCAGGAACTTCTGCGACGGCTGACGCTTTTTTTTGATGCAGGTTCATCGGCATCACCAGTTGGCACACATCCATTCGCTTTCGCCTTGTATTAGATGCCATGTTTCTCAAAACTTCAATTACTTGCGATATCCGGTTGAGTACTTCCGCTTTCAAAAGCATCGTTTGCTTGAATAACTGAGTTTAACGTCCCTCTATAGCAGAAGCCGTTGGAGACATATGCTATTCGTCTGCTTGATGAAGACGGGGCTTTACGTCCCTTTTACCATTTGATGTTCTGCTTCTGCTTTCAAAAGTATCGTCTGCTTCAACTTGCGATCGTTTCAAGTAAATTTTGTTGAAAAATCTTATTACCGTAACGAAAAATAGATTTCCGTAATTGCCGTAGCTACTTCATTTTTTTTGTTAATTGCCGTAGAAAATACGGAACTTCCATAGGGGGTAGGCATGTATGAAACAGGGAACTGCATCCTCCAAATGAAGAAATAATGGGGACTATTAACAGTTCTGTTCAGAAGACAGGGATGGAACTTTCTGGTAGATACTGTGATCAAAATCAGCCTGACACTATCTACTTCTTGACACGAATAAGTAACCATTGCTAGGAAAAGTCATCACCATACTTCACTCCTTGCTTATTGATCACTTGAAAATCCATCCTCCCACCACCCTTGAAACCCCAGTCCATTCAGTTTACATGGATTGCCTGCCACATGGAGAGGGGCAAATAACTGATGTCAGCAGGACACTGCTGCACCAGATGGTCAGACAGACCAACCACCTCAGTGTCTTTACCTGTCCGCCCATAGTCACACCACTCCGTGCTACAGGTAGTTAACTAATGCTGGCGGGTTGCAGCCTGTCTCATGTGGCAGCAGTCAACTCACATCAACAGCATCCACATCCCTCACAACCACCCCCACCCCCTGCCTCTCCCCTCATGCAAGAAAAGTATTGAAAAGTTAGACAGCACACAACACAAAGCTGCAAGGCTGACTTCTCTTAATTCTGATTTCCATTTCAGAACAACAGAATCTTTCAACAGTACAGCTAGAAAAGGGGCAAATATAAGGTAGTTCTCCGACAGTGAGAAAGATAAAGCTTCCGAGATACACTTATGGAAGATGTCAGAATTAATCTGAACTCTCCCAAGCATGTAGGGTGTTGTGAAATGCTGTCACATTAGACCACCTCGCTGCACATTTCATGCTTCATCATATGACCGACCATCTTTACAAGGAATGTTAACAATAAGAAAATATGTACAAAGTTTCCTCGCCTCTCATCGTGAATGTAACAGCTGGCTTCCCGTTACAAATTTCAAACGCAGCTTTAAGCTATCAGACTTTTCCTTAACTTCGCACATGCAACAGGATGGTATGAAGAAGCCTGTATTAAGGCACGTTTACTAAACTATCTGCGAGTATCTGAGTCAGGTTTACGTTTTGGGCAAGATCTGATGTAACTTTACAATTTTGGTGAGGTCTGGAATGTTTAGGGATTTTGACAGTCACTGGGGAACAGGGCAGAAATTTCCATCTGGGATCAGGTTTATCATGAGGTGACAAAAGACAACGCTGGAAATTTCTCCTTACATGCAGGAGAAGCACTTCCTACATGGCCTTCCTGTTGGAACTTTTCACTGTGGTCATCGGCATCTAGATCTCAGTGCCACTGACTTAGTCAATTCATTTTGAAATTTCAGGTAAGAATGTGGAGAGGCAGACTCACTCCATCCAATACAGACAAAGCTGATGACGTGAATCTCACTAAACAAGAAGCTGGAGAAGATGGTTTAGTTCATTGATTTAAGTCTAAAAATGTTTAGGGCTATCCCGATTGTAAGATCAATTCAAATACATATCTATGCCTGATTGATTTATTCATTTGAACACTGACTATGCATACTCCATACAGAAGAAATGCCTGAAACTGTTAAAAAAAAAAAAAAAAGTTTGTTCGCGAAAAAAAACAATCATGTCAGTCTATTGTCAGCAATACAGACAAAAATAATCTTATAATTTATATACCTGACCCATTCACATCAACCTTCTTTTTCTCTAATGGTGCTTCTTCCATGTTGAGTGCTGTGACAATGTTTTGAGGGTAAGTTTGTTTCTGTGTATTTAGAAACAAGAATATAATTAAAACAAAGATTATTTACAGCTCAAGATTCATTAACTTGAACTTGTGTGAGCCCACCTCCAGTTTTGCATTTAAAAATTTAATCTTTGGTTTGCTAGGATTGAACAGCTCGTTTCATTAGTGAGAAAATTGTGTGAATATTGCAATTTTGATGATAATTTGTACTTTAATAGAAATAATTTTGACAGAAAATCAGATTAAACTTTTTTTTTCCCCAGCACATGCATGGATTCTCTTGTCACTGAAAGCATTCCCTTCCACAAACAAATACATCTTCAAGGCCCTCTTTGTCTGTTCAAAGAACTTTGAACCCTATCATTTCATGGGTGTTTTATACATCATAGGGGAGAAAAAAAATGTGACCACTGCCATCTCAGACATTTACCTGTTGAACATTTTGGTTGATCATTGCCATCTCAGACATTTACCTGTGGAACATTTTGGTTGATCATTGCCATCTCAGACATTTACCTGTGGAACATTTTGGTTGATCATTGCCATCTTAAATACTTACCTGTGGAACAGATTGGTTGATCATTGCCATCTTAAACATTTACCTGTGGAACAGATTGGTTGATCATTGCCCATCTTAAACATTTACCTGTGGAACAGATTGGTTGATCATTGCCATCTTAAACATTTACCTGTGGAACATTTTGGTTCTGGCCTCCACCTACCAACAGCCGAGTTTGCCATCGGCTCAATCAGAAGACTGGAACTATGTAGTCCTGTCTCATCCATTACGTTTTAATGGATGTGTCCCTAAGTAAGTTGCTCAAATTTTCTCATCAGCACAGCAAGTGTCTACATCTCTTGGGCCTGGTTCATGCCAGGATATATTATGAAAGGAAGCATGTGAACACTCCCGTCAGATCAGAAAGGAACTCTTAAGGGACGATCTTTTTTATACCACCACATTCTCACTCATGCTGCGCTCTCTTCGTGACCTAAGCTTCAATTTCCTGTCTGCATCCATTGCCATGGTGATTCTACAACCGTCACTGGTATCGGTGACTTCCTGAAAACGATGGCTGGGCCAATGTGGTGGCCTCCTCTGGAGCGGAGCCCTCACACTGGCTCTACAGCTGAGTAATTACTGCTTTGGACACACAGTAGGTGTTGTCTTGCATGGTGCTGAATCAGCACAGGCACAACTGAACACCACCGAAGTCTGTCAGTCATCCACCTCATGTCGTTTACAGCCAAGTCAACCACAAAGGGACATATCAGGGCTGAAGTAAACCAGCAGCCGCTCTGGTTGGTGGGTGTTGCCTCATGATGGCCTCAACTTGATTGCTCAATTTCAAATGATTGCGCTGAGGCGCTGAAGATAAGCCTGCATTTAGCTGTGAGTGGGGAAGCCAGTGTGAGTAATGCCATCGCAGTGCACAAGATGAGACAGTTAAAAACACACTCAGCAGCAACCACAAAACACAAAAGCAGCTTACAGGGTTGTTGAGGAAGAACACATTCATGCCGCCGATGAGTGGCACTTTGGTGATCAGTGGCCGGAAGATGATCCGCATCGTCCCACGCAGCTGAAAACACACACGTTTAAACCATCACTGTGGGGGCAAAAATACAGCCTCTCCAACTGAACACTCTGCCCCTGCCCCTTTAAACACTTGTTTTGAACAGTTCTACCTGCATCATCTACCTGCATCATCTACCTGCATCACCTACCTGCATCATCTACCTACATCATCTACCTGCATTATCTTCCTGCATCAGATTTGCTTCTCAATTAAGACTCCCACTCTTTAAAGAGTTATCTTTCCCAACATTTCTTTTTCTCAATTTCAGTCAACTTCCAATAAAGACCCCTTCCCCCTAAAAATCTATTTTCATCTACCTGACTGCCATTGCTAAACCCACCCTTTACTCTTTGTATGTCTATGTAGAGCTACCGCTGGACATTGTTTTTAAGTAGCCCAAGCAGCCCGTTACCTTTAAGTACTAAGTAATGCAGTCATTTCATTTATGTTTCAACCATGTAACATAAATGTAATCACCTTTTTTCCTTAACTGCAAGTCTCAGGTGTTGCTTGGCTAAAACATTTCATTTCGAACTTGCCCTACGTGAAATACACTGTGTACATGGCAAACTGTTTGGCTGTCTGTCAGAAGATAAAACAGATGGTCTGTTTAGTTTACACTGACTGTAAATAATCTGTGCAGCGTACTTTGATCTGCTGTGGTTACAGGTACTGAATTTAAAAGGGACAACTAATTCGTTCAAATGAAGCATACCGTTAAAGATTGTGTGTGTGTGTGTGTGTGTGTGTGTGTGTGTAAGTGTGCGCGTGTGTGTGTGTGTGTGTGTGTGTGTGTGTGTGTGCGCCTGAGTGTGTGTGTGTGTGTTGAATGTGTGTGTAAGTGTGTTTTGTGTGTGTGTTGAATGTGTGTTAAATGTGTGTGTGTGTGTGTGTGCGTGTGTGTGTGCGTGTGTGTGTGTCTGTCTGTGTGTGTGTTGAATATGTGTGTGTGTGTGTGTGTGTGTGTGTGTGCGCGTGTGTGTGTGTGTGTGTGTGTTTGTGTGCGCGCGCGCACGCATTCATTCATCTATGCATACATGCCCGACAGTGTATGTGTGAGAATAAGTGCATGCGTGCATACGTGCAAGCGTGCATGCATACATGCATGCGTGCATGTGTGCGTGTGTACATGCTCTAGTGTGTAAGACTGTGTGCACAAGCTTGCGTAAGTGTGTGTGTATCAGTGTATCCTTTATATGTGTGTGTCTGATTTTGATGATGTTTATCTTGTGTTCAGTTTTTTTAATTCTGGTTGGTCACATTTTTTTTCACACAACTCACAGTGAAATCTTTGATGCCAAAGTTCATCCCTTTCACGTAGACAGCGATGTCACAGTCACTGGCATAACTGCAGAAAATCAGACACAATAAATTTTGTGAACTGGCAGACTTTTGAACACAGACAGCATCTAAAAACATGATGATATGTTGCAATGTCATGTTGCTATTTGTTTGGTGTAGGGTTTTCTTTATCTTTGTTTTCATTTTTAACTGTTTGTTTGCTCTCTTTTCACCTTGAGTGGCATTATTCTTAAGCCATTCATTCAACTTCCCCTAACACACACACCCCTACACCTTCCCCCCCCCCCCCCCAACATACTCAAATATACATACAAAGAGCAACATCCAGATGAGCCTTACTGCAGCCCCCAGAACTACAGTGCTCAAAGTCCAATCAGTATCACATGGTATCCCACCAGAAGAGACACTGTGCTACTGCTTAGTCACTAAGCTGGTGTTCTGTGGTGTCTGCATTGACCCAATATCCTCTGAATACCAGCCGCCATGGCGAAGTGGTTAGCGTCGTGGACTCCTGTCTGGGAGGTCGTGGGTTCGAATCCCATCAGAGTCGTGTGGGTTTTTTCTGCCCCGACCGGCTCCTACCCAGAGTTGAGTTTGCTGCGGACTCAGTTGGGAAGACTGGGACCACACAGTCAAGTTTCATACACACTTAATGGATGCGTTTCTGAGAGTGTTGCTCAAATTTCCTGACCAACACTGCAGGTGCCTGTATCTTTCAGGCCTGGTTGACGCCGGGATATATCATGAAAGGAAGCGTAGAGTACAGCCCTGTCATGTAGTCTCAGACCGAAATGGAAATCCGTAGCATCATCTTCATCATCCTCATTCTAATCGATCACCATTAAAAGAAAAAAAAAAAGGTCTCAAGTTCTGTGGCCCTTCATGCCCTGCTCTCATGGTGACCTCAGTTTCGATGTCTTCTTCACGTCTGTGGCCTTGGTTTGGTTCCGTCGGGGTCAACGGTATTGGCGAGTCCATGGGGGCTGTCGTTGTACGGACGTGGTGGCGCCCTCCGGAGGGAGAGCTCACTCACGCGACTAAGCAATTATTGTCGTCAGTAGGGGGCTTAGTAGGTGGCGTCCTGCGTACGTTAGATCAGAACAGGCGCCACTGAACACCACCGAAGTGACTCGGCAGCAGTGCAGTGTCTCCTCTGGTGGTTGCCTCTTGACGGCTTGACATTGACTGCTCCCTGTAGATTGCCGGTGCCAGGGCTGCGGCGGGACCGGCCGGGCTGTGGCTGTGGACGGGGTGTCGGAATGAGTGGCATGGGTGCACTGCCTCTGAGGTGGCGCAGAAGTTGCGAAAAAAAAAAAACAAAAACATCCTCTGAATACCACCTACTATACATGCTCCCCCCCCCCCCCCCTCCAATAAGGTCTGAGACAACATGACAGGCCTGTACTTCATGCTCCTTTTCTTTTATACATTGCAGTATTCACCTGGTCTGATACAGACACCTGTGGTGATGGTCTGCAAATCTTAGCAACACTCTCAGAGAAGCATCCATTAATCTGATTATCATTCCATCCTTTTCCACCTGTCAAAAGTGACCTTCCATTTTGTTCCCATTCAAATTATTTGGGAATCTTTGAGCATTAAGGTGTGTCACCTGAGGACAACAGACACTGCAAGTAGTCACTATCAGTATATCAACACAAAAAAAAATTATCTCTTAACTCATGTCAAAACGTGACTATGAGAAGCAGTGTTGGGATAATCCATTTGACATGACTGTGCATAATGTAGCAGCTGAATAAATGAAGACCATCCAGAAAGCCATGAAAATTGTTGAGGTACATCTACACCCACTTTACAAGTTCAGTGGTAGTATGTAAGATGGCTAAAAAAAATAAAAGGGGGGGGGGGGAGTTGGCACTGTAGCTTAAAATGTAATCTGGATTTTACCTCATCAGGTAAATGGTAAGTTACAACCATCAACAACAGAGAGACAACAACAACATCATCATCACTGACTTGATTTCCATATCCATGTAGATTTCATCACGCCGGACTTCGCTGGTGTACACTTTGACTCCGCCAATCCTTGGAGGCTGGACAGACAATGGACACAAGCTATTCTCCCAATTCTACCATGTACATACAAAACATTTGTGCACTTGCTGACACCAGTGTGCTACACACACTTCCAAGTGCACTGTAAAATCTTCTTCTCCCTGAACTTCATGGCGAGTCCTTGGGCTACCACATGTGCACTGAAGAACAATACACCATGTCCATCCAGTTCTGTTGGTTGTGGGCCACCACATGTGCACTGAAGAACAATTCACTATGTTCATGCAGTTCTGTTGGTTGTGGGCCACCACCACATGTGCACTGAAGAACAATTCACTATGTTCATGCAGTTCTGTTGGTTGTGGGCCACCACATGTACACTGAAGAACAATTCACACTATGTTCATCCGGTGCTGTTGGGTTGTGGGCCACATGTACACTGAAGAACAATTCACTATGTTCATCCAGTTCTGTTGCTTGTGGGTCACCACATGTACACTGAAGAACAATTCACCATGTTCATCCGGTGCTGGTGGTTGTGGGCCCACACCACATGTGCACTGAAGAACAATTCACTATGTTCATCCAGTGCTGGTGGTTGTGGGCCACCACATGTACACTGAAGAACAATTCACCATGTTCACCCGGTGCTGTTTGGTTGTGGGCCACCACATGTACACTGAAGAACAATTCACTATGTTCATCCGGTGCTGTTGGTTGTGGGCCACCACATGTACACTGAAGAACAATTCACTATGTTCATCCGGTGCTGTTGGTTGTGGGCCACCACATGTACACTGAAGAACAATTCACTATGTTCATCCAGTGCTGTTGGTTGTGGGCCACCACCACATGTCCACTGAAGAACAATTCACTATGTTCACCCAGTTCTGTTGGTGTGGGCCACCACCATATGTACGCTGAAGAACAATTCACTATGTCCACCCAGTTCTGCTGGTTGTGGGCCACCACCACATGTACACTGAAGAACAATTCACTATGTTCATCCGGTGCTGTTGGCTGTGGCCACCACCACGTGTGCACTGAAGAACAATTCACTATGGTTGTGGGCCACCATCACATATGCACTGAAGAACAATTCACTATGTTCATCCGGTGCTGTTGGTTGTTGTGGGCCACCATATGTGCACTGAAGAACAATTCACCATGTTCATCCAGTGCTAGTGGTTGTGGGCCAAGGCCCAAGTTCCTCTCAATGTTTTCCCTGACCATTCTGCACTGCTGACAGTCAACAGTTTTATTTTTCTCTACCCCTATGTTTCCCTCCTTTACAGTTCCTGGAGCACTGTTCTACCAAAGCCATTAGATCTCGCTACATTTCCATTCCAATAGTTTTTTTCTTCTGAAAACTGATGAAAGTAGATCTTTACATTATCCCATGTGCTGCTTGATGGGTTTGCTCACTTGTCTATTGGTGGTATGATCAGTACATTTAGTATCTTGTGGTAACATCTCATTTCCATGGTTTGGATTCTTCTTTCCAGATGGTCAATGTCTTGCATACAGTATACAGTCTTGTGTTTCATGGAGATGTTACTGTCCTTCCACACACTTTCAGCTTAAAGCTTAAAGAGACTAAAAACCTGCATGAAAAAAAAGAAAAATCATGCCTACTGAAATCCCTTCAAAGAAAACTATCATGGAGACTCTGGAAATCTGGTAAATGATATCATGTGTGAACTGTCCTACATGTACTAAGCAGCCCTCACATCATGTGAGACAGGTGAGAGGTCAGACCTTCTAGGTGTAAGCTACCGTATCCTACAACCAGATTGAGATCAATTCATCAAACAACATATTCCGCAGATAAAATCTTTTCCCCTACATTTGACAACTGTTTTTCTTGTCAGCAAGTTCATGACAACCTGGTATCAACAGTTCCCTATGGCTGCTGGTGCTGTTATAAGTTAAGTGCGACAATGTAGATGAGGTGCTGCACAGCCCCGCCCCCCATCCCTCCCAGCTGCCTCCCCCCCTTCCCTCCCCTCCCAACCCCAAATAGCTAGCTGCAACCTGTGCATGATTGGCAACTTCCCCCAGTGCCCAAACTGGGGGCGACCCCTTGACACCCCTTTCCTCCAATGGACCCTTCCTGACCCCTGACCTCTCATAGGACTGTTTCTACAGGTGGAGGGAACTGGACAGTGACAGCAGCTGTGGTGTGAAGGACAGACGTGAGGAAGCAGAAGATACAAATCAGGGAAGGGAAACCTCCTGGCGAATGTATCTGCCAACAGACACAAGAAATGCACCCCCCCCCCCCCCCCCCCTCTCCCTCCCATATCCATAAACTTTTCTTTTTTCACATGTCCCTGAACCAGCTGACAGCATACAGCAACAATGAATTTGAGCCATGCAAAGTGGAATATATCTTCTCACAGTTGTTGGCCACCTGGCATGGTCCTGCTGTCTGGGCATACCGTTGTGTCCCGAGATCATTCTGAAAACAGGAACCCTGGAGGGTCAGTCGACAGAAGTACACAGAGGACATCCAGGACCAACTACAGAAAAGGCTGGGCAGGACACAGGACTTGGACCCTCTTCTCTGTTGCCCATGACAGGGGACACAGACACATTGAGGTCATCATGAGAACCTTTACAAAGTCCTAGACACAACCCCTATAGCCTGTTGCTTGTGACTTTACAACAGTGATGTAGATGTGACTGATGATACAGTAAAACCTTCCAGATCGCATGAGTCATGACAGAAACAGTGGAGATCACTGACAATCCACGAGAACTTTCTGTATCATATGAATAATGATGGAAGAAATCATGGAAATAACTGATGAGTCAATGAAACCTGAAGAAGCAACAATTCCTGTATCTTGTTGCGCATTACCAATAGCAGAAATAGTCAAGATAATTTGCATGATTACTCAGAGAGACTAGAGAGATACTGACAATCCAGTAAAACATTCTGGACCAGTAAACCTCTGTAATCCGTATCTGATTGTACATTCCTGAAGACGGTGATGAGTGGAAATCACTGTAAACCAACTGTGAATCTATTCAGGGTCAACAGCATACAAGGACTAGACTTGACACAACCCTCTATCCTGTGGCATATGACACAGACATGAAAACAAGCCTGTAAAACAAAATGGTAAGGGGAAGGGGGGGGGGGGAAAATGTGAACAGATAGTATGGGAGGGAAGAGGAGTTGTGGTGGGGATGAGTAACAACAAAGACACAGAAGGGGTGAGGATCTCTGTTTCTTCAGTGACAGTTAATAGTTTTTTTTTTCCCCAACTCACTCTCTCCTCCAAAAGGCAAGTGGCCAATCAGCCGACACCACTGAAATCAGCAAACTTTTAGCATGAAAACCTCACAGTTCCAAGTGATTTCAAAAAGGCTGCAAGCAGTATCCTCTGCCTGCGCCCAGCAAGGAGTAGCCATCCACAGCAGTATCTTCTGTTCTTGTATCATTACATTTGTAGGTTCATGTGTGCATGTGTGTTCAACAGTTTCTACAATTCTGGAATCTGAAATGCGTAAAAGTTTGGTTGATCACACCCGCACTAGTGCTTGTCTCATGCCTTAGTTTTCCCCTGACAAAACTTTCTACTGTTGACTTTCTTAATGCTCTGGCAGAGACACATTGGCAGAACCGGCAACTCTCAGATCCTTCTCTCTGATCATCTTTCTCCAAATTTCTCCCCCCCCCCCCCTTCCCTTACCCTTTCTCTTCTCTCTTCCTCTCTCTCTTTCTCACCCTGTCTGACTC
>JADBJO010015126.1:25000-27500 GCA_016801955.1 Conus betulinus
TTTCATCAAAAATCTCAAAGGTGTGTGTGTGTGTGTGTGTGTGTGTGTGTGTGTGGTGTGTGTGTGTGTGTGTGTGTGTGTGTGTGTGTGTGTGTGTGCGCGCACGCATGCGTGCGTACATGTGTGTTTGTGTGTGTGTGTCTAGGGGTGCTGGGGGGGGCAAGGAGGAGAAGGAAAGGTGGTGGATGTGATGTTAGACAAAAACAAAGAAAAAATAAAAGCAGGGGGGAAGGTAAATGAAGAGGGGGAGGAAACCTGGAAGGGAGTCATGGGATAGTAAATTGGGGAATAGGCAAAATGTCACACACACAAACAAAAAAGAAAAGATCAGTGCAGGTGAAAAAAAATTTTCACAACTGGGCATTCAATAGCAAGTACACGAATAAACAGTTTAATTCTGGCACATGCCAACATGTGTTCAACATCCAGTTTTGTATGCAACAGCATCATGAAACATTTTCAGCGTCCTTGGAGTTGATTTTCCTGTTTGGCAATGTCAATAATTTAAAAAAATTGCACAGTTATTGTCATACATTTTCAGTGCATTCTGAAACTGATCCCAAACATGAGTGCACTGCAGAACAGTTTTTCATGTCACGTTAGGGACAACTAAGAGTGGGGCTGATTCTGAACAAAGTCTGGCCCCTCTTTCTGTTGTTCTTTTCGCTGCTCTGTCAACTTCATCATGAAACAAAACAATGATGCAGATGCCAGCACACTGCAATCACTGTGCCTTGTAAAGACTGAGCATATTTTACACAACTAAATTCAGTGATCTTTCGTCCTGTAGGTCATTTCAAAGATTGTAATGTCTGGAGAACCGATCTAGAATCAAAACAAACTAAATTTCAAAAATATTTGTTCAAAAGCACAAAGTGTGTATGTGTGTACATCTGTGCATACAACCACATGCTCACAATCAAAGATACATAAAACATAAATGCAACATAAACATGCACATGCACACACTCAATCCCTCACTTACTAGCAAAATGCATTCAGGTACGCTCCCATCTCTCTCTTCATTTCACCTTCTCCCCCACCCATTTTACCATCCCACCCATTTCTGCCCCCTCCACCCACTCTATGCCCCCTCCACCCACTCTATGCCCCCTCCACCCACTCTATGCTATCCACCCACCCTATCCACCCACTCTATGCCCTCCACCCACTCTATGCTATCTCCACCCACTCTATGCCCCCTCCACCCACTCTATGCCCCTCCACCCACTCTATGCTACCTCCACCCACTCTATGCTACCTCCACCCACTCTATGCCCCCTCCACCCACTCTATGCTACCTCCACCCACTCTATGCCCCCTCCACCCACTCTATGCCCCCTCCACCCACTCTATGCCCCCTCCACCACTCTATGCCACCTCCACCCACTCTATGCCACCTATGCCACCTCCACCCACTCTATGCTACCTCCACCCACTCTATGCCCCCTCCACCCACTCTATGCTACCTCCACCCACTCTATGCCCCCTCCACCCATCTATGCCCCCTCCACCCACTCTATGCCACCTCCACCCACTCTATGCCCCCTCCACCCACTCTCTGCCACCTCCACCCACTCTATGCCCCCTCCACCCACTCTATGCTACCTTGTCTTCTTTGCTGGGGCAAACTGCAGTAACAGGTGTCATGTTCCCCTATTGATCTGAAATGTTGCATTCTGGTGATTATTATGGCAGATATAGAATGACTCATGTCTCCTTACTGGGTTAGTTCACATAAGAGTGAGCTAGTGTGTGTGTGTGTGTGGTGTGTGTGTGTGGGTGTGTGTGTGTGTGTGTGTGTGTGTGTGTGTGTGTGCATGTGTGTGTGTGTGTGTGTGTGTGTGTGTGTGTGTGTATGTATGTATGTGTGCGTGTATGTGTGTATGAGCTGGCATGCTTTATGCATGTGTGTGTGTGTGTGTGTGTGAGTGTGACTGAGTATGACTCAGACAGACAAACAGACAGACAGACAGACATAAAGACAGACAGACAGTGTGTGTGTGTGAGTGTGTGTGTGTGTGTGGTGTGTGTGTGTGTGTGTGTGTGTGTGTGTGTGTGTGTGTGTGTGCGTGCGTGTGTGTGTGCGCACACCCATCCATGCTTGGATGCATGAGAGAGAAGGGAGATAGACAGGCAGACAGAGTGTGTGTTTGTCTGTTGGGTCAGAAAAAAGGATTCAATCCTTTCTTTTTTTTTTTTTTTTTTTTTTTTTTTTTGCTGTGCAGTTGTGCACACAAAGCATATCCTTTTACAAACATGTCCGCTAACAAAGCACATTTCTTCACATATCAGGCTGTCAGATCAGCACTTGATCAGCGTGAGGCTCTGGAACACAGGTGGGTTCCAGACAGAAGTCTGCATGCAATCGCATATTGCCTAATACCAAAACTCTAAGTCTGCCTATCTGTCTGGTCACCTTCCCCCCCCCCCCACCCCCCCCCCCCCTTTCTGCCTTCTCTCTCTCTCCCCCCCCTCTGCCAATTTTTCAGTCCATCTG
>JADBJO010015126.1:35000-40000 GCA_016801955.1 Conus betulinus
TGACTTGTTCAACATACACGTCTCTGTGCAAGTCTACCAGTGGTCCATGACTTGTTCAACATACATTATCTCTGTGCAAGTCTACCAGTGGTCCATGACTTGTTCAACATACATTATCTCTGTGCAAGTCTACCAGTGGTGCATGACGTGTTCAACGTTCATATCTCTGTGCAAGTCTACCAGTGGTCCATGACGTGTTCAACATGCATATCTCCGTGCAAGCCTACCAGTGGTCCATGACGTGTTCAACATGCATATCTCCGTGCAAGTCTACCAGTGGTCCATGACGTGTTCAACATGCATATCTCCATGCAAGTCTACCAGTGGTCCATGACGTTCAACATACGTATCTCTGCGCAAGCCTACCAGTGGTCCATGACTTGTTCAACATGCATATCTCCATGCAAGTCTACAAGTGGTCCATGACGTACGTGTTCAGCATACACACTCTGCGCACGCCTACCAGTGGTCCATGACGTGTTCAACATGCATATCTCTGTGCAAGTCTACCAGTGGTCCATGACGTGTTCAACATACACGACTCTGCGCAAGCCTATCAGTGGTCCATCACTTGTGTAAAACATACACGTCTCTGTACAAGTCTACCAGTGGTCCATGACTTGTTCAACATACACGACTCTGCGCAAGCCTACCAGTGGTCCATGACTTGTTCAACATACATATCTCCATGCAAGTCTACCAGTGGTCCATGACGTGTTCAACATACACGACTCTGCGCAAGCCTACCAGTGGTCCATGACTTGTTCAACATACATATCTCCATGCAAGGTCTACCGGTGGTCCATGATTTTTAACGAAACACAAGTCCATGGCAAAGCACCTCAAAAGAGTTTTTCTTGTTTTCTATTTAATCTTAACTGTTGAAAACCCACACTATTAAGAAAAGGGCAAACACCTTTAGTTGGAGTGCAAAAGTAATGAAGGTCAACTGCAGAGCTTCACTGATGAAATTTGGTTTTCTTTTCTTTTTTTTAACATTCCCTGTTCAACCCTTTTTCCACATCATGTCATCAGTACATTCATGGAAAAGAGGTTGTTTTTTTTTTTTTTAATTATTTTTTTAGGGAAAACAAATTATGAACATAACTGATGTTTTGCGGGCAAATGTCACATTGTGTTTTGTAAATCATTCATCTTTAGATTTGCCATTTTCTTCTATTTCATTGTGATACCGAGTGGCAAGCTAAGGAAATGAAATAATAATCCTCAACCTTAAGCTGCTACTAAACCTTGTATCAATGATCATGTCAGTCAATGCTTTTCAGACACACCTGGTATGCAGGCTCATGAAATCAAAACTACAGTTCTCCCAGTTTACAGCCGCCTTATGGTGGCAAGACCAGAATTAAAACTCGTAATCATTTCATGATAATTACAGTACATGATACCCATTTCCCTGAAGAAAAAAATTTATCAGGAAAGAGAACAGTAATTACTTTTTGAACTGAACAATACCCCATAGTTCATGACCACATCTACCTGAGGCTTATGGCTAGCTGACTTCACAGAGAGAGTGGTGGGCAGGGAAATACCTCAGAACCAGCTGAGCGAAAATACTGCTGACCTGGGGAGGGAAGGGTCTAATCAGTGACTACCCCCCTGAAACTATTTGTTTATCTGTCCACCCCCACAGTGGAACCTCCCTGGAAAGACCCCTCACAGATTATGACACACTAGAGTCTGTACTTGGGGGGGGGGGGGGGGGGGGGGGGGGGGGGGGGGACCTTTGGGAGGTGAAATCTAGTCTCTAGACAGAGATCTTTTTATGGCAAGTGTGTGTGGGTGTGTGTGGTGTGTGTGTGTGTGTGTGTGTGTGTGTGTGTGTGAGACTGAGCATGTTTGCATGCGAGTGTGTGCATTCACGTGTGTGTGTGTGTGTGTGTGTGTGTGGGTGTGTGTGTGTGTGTGTGTGTGTGTGTAGTGTTCAATTTCATGTATCTATTCATATGTGATCTTACACACACACACACACACACCACACACACACACACACACACACACACACACACACACACACAAAGAATGCAGCAATGAATAAAAAATAACCCATGTTACATCAAATACAAATATACATCATCTGCATCTCATTACAGGCAGGTAAAAATCGGATTTTGAGTTAATGTTATCCATTTCATTATCTATAGTGAGGAATCATTTAAAATTTCATCCAGGAAGGATAGGATTCAGATAAAGCAGGGGAAAAAAAATTTTCAACTGTTTACATTTCAGAAGTGTATGCATATTTGGTATTTTCTACCACAAATGCATTTTATGTCATAAGTAAATTTTTCTTTAAAAGTCATTAAGTTAAGAAATCTGTAAATCAAAGAGGTCATTGACCTAATGTGCGAGTGCGGTGTGTGTGTGTGTGTGTGTGTGTGTGTGGGTGTGTGTGTGTGTGTGTGTGTGTGTGTGAGGGTGTGAGTGTGTATGCACATGTGTGTGTGGCGTGCGGTACATGTGTGCGTGTGTGCCTGCATGCATGTGTGGTGTGTGTGTGTGTGTGTGAGTGTGTGTGTGTGTGTGAGTGTGTGTGTTTGTTGAGTGTGTGTGTGTGTGTGTTGGTGTGGTGTGTGTGTGTGTGTTGTGTGTGTGTGTGTGTGGTGTGTGTGCATGCATGCACATGTGTGAGTATGCGAGAAAGCATGCGAGAAAGCATGAGTGTGACTGAGTGTACATTTTTTCCTGACACGTTTGTCCACACTTGTACATATAACTATAAACAATGGGGAACTAAAAATGACAATCACAATACCAAGAACAACATTAAGGATCACTGAATTTCTCTTGTGGTAAGACTTACACACACACACACAAAAAAAAAGCTGCACTTTTTTGTGATGACCTTTCTCTATCAGGAGAAAAAGGTATTGAGATGAATAAATCTGATTATGTCAATACTGTCTTGTGTGGTCCCTATGCTGCTGAAAATTGCCATTGTTATTTCGCAAAAATTTTATAAAGATCAACAATTTTGTGTACCACTAGGTTTTTTCACTTATGTAAATATGCCATAAATCAGATGTGGGTTTGAAAGTACTTACATGGATGGTAAATTTAATGTGGAGTGCGAGGTTTTATTTTCTTTCGATTTTTTTTTTTTTTTAAGCATCTAATATCATCTGACAATGTAAAGACATTAATAAACCACTGAACTGAACTGTGTCTGGCTTTTCCAACTCAGCAAAGACTATCAGCAGCCCTTGCAATGGCTGTGATCATTATCATCCACCTCCACCCCACCCCCCCCAAACCCCCCCTCCCAGCTTTTTAAGGAGATGACACTTGTTATCTGTAAATGATGTATGTGAAGAACAGTTCTAACTTCTGCACCTGACTCTCCAATGTGGTAAATTACCCCATGAAATACCACTCACCTGACTCTCCATTATGGTAAATTACACCATGAAACAGCACTCACCTGTCGCTCCAGTGTGGTAAATTTACACATGAAATAGCACTCACCTGTGAAATAGCACTCCACCTGTCTCTCCAATGTGGTAAATTACACCATGAAACAGAACTCACCTGTCTCTCCAGTGTGGTAAATTACACCCACCAAGAAAAAGCACTCACCCTGTCCCTCCAATGTGGTAAATTACACCATGAAACAGCACTCACCCGTCCCTCCATGTGGTAAATTACACCATGAAAATAGCACTCACCTGTCTTCCAATGTGGTAAATTACACCATAAAAAAACAAACAACTCAAAACGTCCAGGGGTGTTGAGCCAGTGGGGGCAGGAGTAAATTTCCCCCTTTCTCCCCCTCCACCTGCTGTCCCCCTCCTCTTCCAATAATTCGGTGAAAATAAGAATCAAAAAAGGCAGAGAAAAGAGAAGAGAGAGAGATAATGATCCTTCATTTCAAACACTCAAATACGCCACAGGAGCACACAGAGCTGTCTACTGTGAAGCAATGGATGCACTTACAATGTCTGTGAAGCACTGGTGATCAGACTTACCTTGAAGTGCTACAAATGTGAAAATGTGAACAGCTCACTCTGAATGGTAAAAGGTGCATGTCACCTTCTATATAACTCTGACTTCAATCACTCTGTTTCAAATATACTGTTCCAAACACTTTGCTGGTGATTTTTGTTGTGTGCTGTAGGAGCTTGTGTCACCTGAAACTGCCATTTTTTTTCTTTCTGGAAGCTTGTCTCATCATGCCAGCTACAGGCGCAGTAAACTGAACGGACATTTGGTGCCACTGGATGGGTTCAAGAGACCATCTGCCCTAAGTGAATGGACATTTGGTTCCATAGGATGAAACAGGAATTATCTGAAACAAGGAGCAAAGAAGAGCACCTGAACCACCTGGTGCTGCTGCAAGTCCACAGGTCAAGGACAGACCCTCTTGCCTCTTCTCCATAGCCAATATTTTTGCATCTTCACCTCAGTACAAAACAGTGTGTTAGCATTTTCACATTCCCGGGTATGTCTAGAGCAGAGGTGTATGTTTAACACATGAAGTACTCAGACTGACACCACACAACTGGTTCCAATCAATAAAAATCAAGTGTCCTCTACTATGCACCTGATTTGGAATAACAAACAGTCACCACCCAACTTGTTCCAACAGAAAAAAAATATTAATGGTCCTCCACCTTGTAACAAGTCTGAAATAAATGCTTTATTCAGAAACTAAGGCATTTTTAAGTAAACCTAATTTAATTTTCCGAGTATCATGGAAGACATCACCAAGCTGAATCTGAAGCTGTGACTGCTTTCATGCAATGCAAGTACAACCGATATTAACAACATGAATGTGGAGACAATGACACATCAGTAGCAGCTACTTATCAACAACTAGACCACAAAACGGTTTGGCTTGTTTGATGGCAAATGGGTGTGGATTGAAACAGACTGTTGCTAAGTGGTGAGCTGCAATGGGTTTTTCTGTCAATTTTCATCTGAAATCTCCAACCTTTGTATGTGAGCATGCATGCGTCTGTGCATGTGTGTTTGTGTGTAAC
>JADBJO010015127.1:0-27500 GCA_016801955.1 Conus betulinus
TTACAAAATGTTTTAAATCATCATTTTAAGGTAGAAGTGTAGTGCCTCTTTTAATATATATATATATGTGTGTGTGTGTGTGTGTGTGTGTGTGAGGCGGAAAAAAAGAGAGAGAGGGGTGTTGTGTGTGAGGGGGGTCAGTGTTTTTGTTATGTTCACAGTTATTTGTAATGTTATGATTCCTTTCAAATATTGACTATGGCATATATTCTGATTTATTCTGATTGAATTTAAAGATTCATAAAACATATAACAAAACAAAAAAGAGAATAAAAAAAAGTGTGTGCGTATGTTTATGTAAACAAAAATGAAATATATATATATTTGTCAGATACCGATTTGTAATTAATGATTGCTCCTGGTATTTAAACTTTGTAAATTTATTACTTCACCTCTAAATATTTGTGTAAAGATTTATTTTCTCAGTTTTGGTAGGTGGTGGTGGTGATATATGTGTGTATGTGTGTGTGTGTGTGTGTGTGTGTGTGTGTGTGTGTGTGTGTGTGTGTGCAATGATCTTGTTTTTGCGTTGTTTTGGTTTGTTTATTTGATTTTTTGTGTAAAATGATTGATGTGTGGTTTTCCCTTCTACTGAACAATTTTTTTCCATCTTAGCCAATTGGGTTTGTACAGTTGTAATTTTTGACATGTGGATTTGTGAAATACATATTTTATTCTGGATGCTTACAGGTAGTTTGGTTTAACTTTTTGTGCATTTGGGGCTGTTTTTTTTGTTTGTTTGTTTCGGTTGGTTGTTTGCTCCTTTTTTGCCAGTAGACAGTTGCAATAACAGAGCTGTGATGGATGAATTGATGGGTTTCTAAACCTCGGATTCCAGTTAATAGATGCACCTGTACCAGTGTAATGGATTGACTTTTTAGTCTGTTTACCTGTAGTGGTGTCTCTTGCAAAATTTCTCAGTCTGTTTGACTCCCTTTTTGCTTCGAGGGCCATAATGGCTGTAACCTCCAGCACTCCCAAATCATGATTTTTTTTTTTCAATTGCACATCTCTCTGAAATCTGATGATTGCAACATTGGTCTTGCTTGGAGTCCTAGTTGTGCAGGCATTCAAGGCGATGAGGTGGCTGACCAGCTTGCCAGTAATGCCATAACTAGAGATTGTGCAGTCGCCATCCCTCGTGCTGATCTGAAAGCCAAAGATCAGATTCACATTAAAGACCTTTAGCAAGAGGACTGAAACACACAGGCAGATAGCAAACTCTTCCTCACTCTCCCTCTCTTCTTGGCGTATGCAGGTTGATACTCCAGAGGACACTCCCTATATAGACAGGCAAGGATTAATCCCATCTACCCAACAAAGGAAGTGGAGTTTTGTGTGTATGACCGTTTTTTATCCTGCCATTAAGGCAGCTATACTCCAACTTCAGGGAAGGTGCATGCTATGTGTAACGTGTCATCCATACCGATGGACAAACTGGTCTTCCCTTCCAAAAGTTAGCGATGGGCTTTTACGCGTGTGCAAGATGTTGTGCGTGTGTTCACACACAGAACCTCAGTTAATAGTCTCAATCGAAGGACTGTATGAGAAATGGAGACAGAACCAATGTTAGCTCCGAGGGAAAAATCCCCCTGTACCGAAACAGCCGGGTGGAGATTCGAACCCGCAACCCCAGGATCACTAACATTACAAGTCGGGCGCCCTACCACTAAGCTATTCCAGCCCACGCAAACTCTTTCAAATCTTTCCAAACCTTAAAGAGTTCCATCTGACACTGATAAGCCATGAAGAGGAAATAGTTTTGTGGCGATGAAACTTAGGCCACTGTTCTTACACCCACTTTCATCTTTTAAAACATGTTCTTGTAGAGTGTGAGACTTACATTATGTCAGTCATGAAGACTTTACAGCAGACTCCATAAAAACCTTGTGATGTCCCACCTGATGTGATTTTTGGGTTCCTGAATAAGGAAGACACTGTTAATTTGATCTAAACTGTATGGAAGAAAGAGTTTTAAGCGATGTTCGTGTGTTTTCAGAAATTTTGTTTTGTTGTTGTTGTTGTTTTTAAATTGACTGTGATTAGGCGACATCCCTGATATGGCCCCTTGGGGTGAGATGGGCTATAAACAACATGGTCCATTTTTAGAACTCCATGCGCTGATGGAGCACACACATGCACACACATGCATGTACGCACATACATATGCTTACACACACACACACACACACACACACACACACACACACTTATATACTCACACACACTGACAAACATGCATGCCTTAACATGCTTACATACATTCATTTACTCCCACACACTTAGGAATGCATGCACAGTATCCCGCATATTTTTGTCATTGTGGAGAAGGTTATATTTTCACCTGTGTCTGTCTGTCAGCTTAGCTGTGCAAACCTCGGGTACTAGTTTGAATGAAACTGGGAGAAAAGATGGATCACAGCCTAAAGACAAAGCTGTAAAGTCATGCTGTGTATCCATGGTGCAGATGTGGATCAAAGGACGCATCCTGGATGTGTGCTCTAAGATTACACAGAACTGCAAACTGCTGCGCTTTCCATGTAGCATGCTACAATTTTGCTAACAGTGCTACATCGCTACACACTGTGACAAAGCACTACGTCCCCAAAAATAATATTTTATGAAAGAAAAAAGGTTCATGTATTTAGCGTCAGGTTAATGGAACCGAGACAACCTTGACCTTTGGATTCTGTCTTATTTCATTAAAAAAAATGGCTGTGTTCAGTATGGAGAGGACAAAAAAGTAGTAAGAAAGTCTCAAAGACGAAAGCGATAATGGCACTTAGTTGACTGGTCTTGTTGCTGGCTATTTATGCTTCTTGTTAGATTGTCTAAACCATGAATTGACTAGCGAGGTCTCATTCTTTCTTAAGTCCAGCACCATCCCATGACCTGAGTGAAATACGACTGAAAAGTGCTTGTGAGTCTGACTTGTGGCATTGCAGATGAGTGCTTAGCTTAGATATGGAATGCTGTTCTACAGTGTCATAATGCTGCACTTTGTGCGTTGAGACCTTGGCAGCTGTGATTTACGCCAAAAATGTGAACTGATCTTAACAGACGTTGGTTGAAAGATGGAATGTGGCCTGAGTTCTAAACTGTTAAATGTTGGTATGGGTCTGTAGTGTGCATCTGGATCCAAGGATGAATCCAGAGTCATCCAGACTTTCACGGAGGTCTGTGCTCTCCTATGTGCCCTGCTAGTTTTTTTATTTTCATTAGTTGAGATCAATGCGCTATGGCTGATTTTCCCCGGCTGTGTGCCTGGTGCTGGTGTTATTCGTTCTGGTGTGTTTCTTTGGTCACTGTCATACTGTGTATATGTTCTGTTGTTTCTTTGGTCACTGTCATACTGTGTATATGTTCCGTTGTTTCTTTGGTCACTGTCATACTGTGTATATGTTCCGTTGTTTCTTTGGTCACTGTGTTCTGTTGTTTCTTTGGTCACTGTGTTCCGTTGTTTCTTTGGTCACTGTCATACTGTGTATATGTTCCGTTGTTTCTTTGGTCACTGTCATACTGTGTATGTGTTCTGTTGTTTCTTTGGTCACTGTGTTCCGTTGTTTCTTTTGGTCACTGTGTTCTGTTGTTTCTTTGGTCACTGTGTTCCGTTGTTTCTTTGGTCACTGTGTTCTGTTGTTTCTTTGGTCACTGTGTTCCGTTGTTTCTTTGGTCACTGTGTTCCGTTGTTTCTTTGGTCACTGTGTTCCGTTGTTTCTTTGGTCACTGTCATACTGTGTATATGTTCTGTTGTTTCTTTGGTCACTGTGTTCCGTTGTTTTTTGGTCACTGTCTTACTGTGTATATGTTCTGTTGTTTCTTTGGTCACTGTGTTACTGTGTATATGTTCTGTTGTTTCTTTGGTCATGTCATACTGTGTATATGTTCCGTTGTTTCTTTGGTCACTGTGTTCCGTTGTTTCTTTGGTCACTGTGTTCCGTTGTTTTTCTTTGGTCACTGTGTTCCGTTGTTTCTTTGGTCACTGTGTTCCGTTGTTTCTTTGGTCACTGTCATACTGTGTATATGTTCCGTTGTTTCTTTGGTCACTGTGTTCCGTTGTGTTTCTTTGGTCACTGTGTTCCGTTGTTTCTTTGGTCACTGTGTTCCGTTGTTTTTCTTTGGTCACTGTGTTCCGTTGTTTCTTTGGTCACTGTCATACTGTGTATATGTTCCGTTGTTTCTTTGGTCACTGTGTTCCGTTGTTTCTTTGGTCACTGTGTTCCGTTGTTTCTTTGGTCACTGTGTTCCGTTGTTTTCTTTGGTCACTGTGTTCCGTTGTTTCTTTGGTCACTGTCATACTGTGTATATGTTCTGTTGTTTCTTTGGTCACTGTCATACTGTGTATATGTTCTGTTGTTTCTTTGGTCACTGTGTTCGTTGTTTCTTTGGTCACTGTCATACTGTGTATGTGTTCCGTTGTTTCTTTGGTCACTGTCATACTGTGTATATGTTCTGTTGTTTCTTTGGTCACTGTGTTCCGTTGTTTCTTTGGTCACTGTCATACTGTGTATATGTTCTGTTGTTTCTTTGGTCACTGTCATACTGTGTATATGTTCCGTTGTTTCTTTGGTCACTGTGTTCCGTTGTTTCTTTGGTCACTGTGTTCTGTTGTTTCTTTGGTCACTGTCATACTGTGTATATGTTCTGTTGTTTCTTTGGTCACTGTCATACTGTGTATATGTTCCGTTGTTTCTTTGGTCACTGTGTTCCGTTGTTTCTTTGGTCACTGTGTTCTGTTGTTTCTTTGGTCACTGTGTTCCGTTGTTTCTTTGGTCACTGTGTTCCGTTGTTTCTTTGGTCACTGTGTTCTGTTGTTTCTTTGGTCACTGTCATACTGTGTATATGTTCTGTTGTTTCTTTGGTCACTGTCATACTGTGTATATGTTCTGTTGTTTCTTTGGTCACTGTCATACTGTGTATATGTTCTGTTGTGTTTCTTTGGTCACTGTCATACTGTGTATATGTTCTGTTGTTTCTTTGGTCACTGTCTTACTGTGTATGTGTTCTGTTGTTTCTTTGGTCACTGTGTTCTGTTGTTTCTTTGGTCACTGTGTTCCGTTGTTTCTTTGGTCACTGTGTTCCGTTGTTTCTTTGGTCACTGTCTTACTGTGTATGTGTTCCGTTGTTTCTTTGGTCACTGTCATACTGTGTATGTGTTCTGTTGTTTCTTTGGTCACTGTCTTACTGTGTATGTGTTCCGTTGTTTCTTTGGTCACTGTCTTACTGTGTATGTGTTCCGTTGTTTCTTTGGTTACTGTCTTACTGTGTATATATGTTCTGTTGTTTCTTTGGTCACTGTCATACTGTGTATGTGTTCTGTTGTTTCTTTGGTCACTGTGTTCCGTTGTTTCTTTGGTCACTGTCATACTGTGTATATGTTCTGTTGTTTCTTGGTCACTGTGTTCCATTGTTTCTTTGGTCACTGTGTTCCATTGTTTCTTTGGTCACTGTCATACTGTGTATATGTTCTGTTGTTTCTTTGGTCACTGTCATACTGTGTATGTGTTCTGTTGTTTCTTTGGTCACTGTCTTACTGTGTATGTGTTCCGTTGTTTTTCTTTGGTCACTGTCATACTGTGTATATGTTCTGTTGTTTTCTTTGGTCACTGTGTTCCGTTGTTTCTTTGGTTACTGTCTTACTGTGTATATGTTCTGTTGTTTCTTTGGTCACTGTCATACTGTGTATGTGTTCCGTTGTTTCTCTTTGGTCACTGTGTTCCGTTGTTTCTTTGGTCACTGTCATACTGTGTATGTGTTCCGTTGTTTTCTTTGGTCACTGTGTTCCGTTGTTTCTTTGGTCACTGTCATACTGTGTATATGTTCTGTTGTTTCTTTGGTCACTGTCATACTGTGTATATGTTCTGTTGTTTCTTTGGTCACTGTCTTACTGTGTATATGTTCCGTTGTTTCTTTGGTCACTGTCTCTTACTGTGTATATGTTCCGTTGTTTCTTTGGTCACTGTCTTACTGTGTATGTGATTGTAGTGTGAAAGGTGAGAAGTACCTGGTTATCTATTGGAGTGTATTTTTGTTCAACAAGGCGGCGCGATGTCTGGTAGGTTCCCCTTTATGTTCACTGAGAAAGCAGTTTGATTTGAGTTAAACCTGTGATAGCTGAGACCTTTACTCATTTGGCTGTTCCTAGACAGCTGGCATCAAGTATGTGTTTCAGTTTGCTGTTCATGTTGCTGTGAACGACATTATTTATTTGATTCTGAGTCTGCATTTTTCCTTGTTGTAATGTTGAATGCTATGATCAGCTGTGCATCGGGTCAAATGTAATGATTTGTGTACCTGCTCTGGGCTGTGTTGGTCATCGCAGGGCCTCCATGGCCCAGATGAACACAGGGGCGAGTGATGATGAATAGCTTGCCCTTGCTCCCTCCCACGCCGGAGGAGAGTCGGTCGCTGGAAACCATTCATGTGATCCTGTCTTCAGCAGATCTCTCAAGTTCCTCTGGAATTTCTTTTTTGTCTTCCATCTCGCTCTCTGTCCCTCTCTGTCTGTCTCTCTTTGCTTTCCTGCTCCCTGTATTGTCTCCCCAAATTCCTAATCATTCCTTGAGATTCTTTCCACACTCTTCCAGACTAACAAATCGGGAGTTGCCAGTTATGTCTACAAGAAGTCTTCTTTGTTAGAGTCAGGAAAGTAGATTTTGTTGTGAGACTCTTCAGCGTATTTGTCACAGGAATTACCAGATAGGATTGGAGCGCTTGCTAAACTTCTACTAAATTCTGTGCGTTGTTTCCCTTGAATTGCTTTGAACGGTTTACTGCTGTGCAAAAGGAAATTCACAATCACTCTAGCCGCTGACTTCAAAGACGTTTCTTTGCATGCATGGCCTGTTTTTTTTGAGTGACACAGGTTAAGAAAAACTTTTCGCCATTTTGGGGTAAATTGTGTGCAGCAAGGTAGCTTCAGGCAAACATTCGGCGTGGCCTCAGTGGGTCGGGTAACTGACGACTTCCCTGTCGGGCAGTGTGCTCTACGTAATGGATCGCAGATGCTATTCTGTTGTATTCATTAGTCATCAAGACATTAAAAAAAAGTTTTGTTTTTTTTCTTTTAATGGAAAAAAATGCTTTTATTTCATCTATTTTCATTCTTTTAGTTGTTGGCATAGTTTTGATTGAAAAGCTGGTTCACCAGCACAACTGAGATGTATTTGTGTTGGAAGATTCTCATGTCTTGTAAACTCTAATAAGTGTTCTCCCCCCCCCCCCCCCCCCCCCCCCCCCCCCCCCCCGCAAACCTTCCCCTTCCCGCAACCCCTCTTCACCATTCATTGGATTTGGGGAAAGGGGGGGGGGGGGGTTCAGTATTATTTTCATCCCCCCAGCTTTCGGAAATTCATCGCTTGTAACAGTTTTTAATAGCTTAGTGTTCAGGTTAGAGTTCAGCAACTAGAGTGTGAGAATGGAGGTACCGGAAAGGGCACCAGGTAAGCATTGCGTGGTACTACTGGCCAGTATGACCTCGTTATGTGTGGTGTTAGATTGAGATGTTTCATCAAGTTTTTTTTTTTTTTTTTTTTTTTTTTGGGGGGGGGGGGGGGGGGGGGGATTATTTGGTGTGCATGTTTTTTCTATTTTTTTTTCCATGAATGCATTCTCTGGTTGACTCGACTACAATGAAACTGAAACTCAAGTAGGGGTTTTTGAGGCACATCTGATGACTTTCGAAAGATCTTTCCCGTCTGCTGGGTTTCTCTCTGTCCCCATGGGGACACCCAGAGCTCTTTCAGCGTTAGCAACCCCCACCCCCTTCACCACCTTGAATTCATGCCAGCCTTTTTTTTTTTTTTACCCTTCTCGTTTTTGTTTGTCTTTACTGTCGCCTACTGCTTTTCTGCTTTTGCGGACACAGCCTAAAACCTTGCATACATTTTAAAAAATCGAATGGCAGTTTATGATTCAACCGCCCTTTTTTTTAAAACTATGACCTGGCGACAAGGTAGTGAAAATTGTACACACAGTCCGGAGTGGAAGCTAGCTGTCCATTTTGCAACATCCATATGCCTAAATGGCTTTTATATGTATTTTTGGCTTGTAAACTTTTTTTGATTAATTTGAAAAAAAAAAAGAAAATTGAAGTCTGAGACCAACAAATTAAGGGGAACGCCTGGCATTCTTAGCAGAGCTTAATTTGATGTGCTGTATGATGACAGTACGTCAGTGATCATGTCATGAATGGCTTCTATAGTAATATGTACTTTTTTTCAGGATAGAATTTTTGTCCCTTGATCTGACCTGTATATGATTTGACTTTCCCTCCCCCTGTGTGAGTTCGATAGCTCTGAAAAGACTCTATGTGGTGGGTTGAAGCAGAACGAGAAACAAAGTTGTAACCGTGTTCTTTCGGTGGCTGGAAAGGTCTGGCCTCTGCACTGCCTGACACTGTCCTCCAGCAAGTACTTCTGTCTGTCTCTTCTTTGTCCTCCTGGCACTGTGCCCAGTAGGATGGTGCAGGGAGCTCAGATCCAACTTCCATTTCTTTTAGGGGGGGGGGGGGGGGGGGGGGGGGGGGTCCTTGTTTGTTGGCTGGCCCTCTTCTTGTCTCACTATGTGCGAGTGTAACGGTCATGTAAGCAACGCTAGTTTACTGTCTTTAGCTAATTCACCAGAGGAGTGAAAAGGTAGCCGCGTTTATCGTTTATTCTTAAGAGAAGCGAAAAGGTAGCCGCCTTTATCGTTTATTCTTAAGAGGAGCGAAAAGGTAGCCGCCTTTATCGTTTATTCTAAGAGGAGCGAAAAGGTAGCTGCGTTTATCGTTTATTCTTAAGAGGAGCGAAAAGGTAGCCACCTTTATCGTTTATTCTTAAGAGGAGCGAAAAGGTAACCGCGTTTATCGTTTATTCTTAAGAGGAGCGAAAAGGTAGCCGCGTTTATCGTTTATTCTTAAGAGGAGCAAAAAGGTAGCCGCGTTTATCATATGTTCTTAGGAATAAATCAAAACAAAATCTCACAGCTGTTTTGTCTGTTCAGTAATGATGTTTTTCAGTTAGCATGTAACCACACTCGAGATGTTTAAAATCATACCAGCGTTGATTTGAAAAACGACTAGCCATTTGTTTGCATCAAAAAATAAAATTGAACTGGAAAATTTTTAGGAGGGAGATAGATGACAGTAAAATGGGAAATGTGAGAGGTGTTGGGGGGGGGGGGGGGGGGGGGGGGAGTTTTGGAAAAGCATTGAATCAGTGTATTGTTTGTGAGTGAGAGAAAGATCATTTGGGAAAGTATGGTGTTTTTTTTTTGTTGTTTTTTTTAATGAGGGAGAAATTATTTGGGGGAAGTATGTATGATATATGTTTGTTAGAAAGACGAAGATTGTTTATGAAAACATGGCTGATCTTTGTTAGATATGATATATTACTGCAGATTGATATTTTCTGGGCATCAAACACACGTAGTTTAAAAAAAAAAAAAAATTTTCAGTATATAACTGTTTTGGCTTCCTGTTTAGTACCATGTCAAATGCACGCAAGCTACAACCAGTTTGTAAGCTCTGGTGGACAAAATTGTCATGGCCAACTCAGAGCTAGGATGCTCAGTAGACTGTCTGTTGCGTCTAGGCCTCAGGTACCAGCACTTCCCTCTCCTTTCATCGTACAACTACACACTGAACAAGACGCACTTGTCAGGCTTTTTTTTTTTTTTGGTTGTTGTTTGCTTTTTGTTGTTTTACTCTGTCATACCTCAGTCTTCTTGGAGTGACAACATTCTGTTGTTCCTTTTCTCTCCTTGCGGCTGGCTTTAACCTTTTGCTAGCGGGTGGTAGCAAGCTCAGATTGGGTGATCTAAGACTAGATTTGATCTGATTTCATTTCCTTTTTTACTTTTGTGTCATCTTTTGCACCTCTTCAGTGGCATTACTTCCATTCCACCCATTCTGGCTTCACGTTCACTGCCTCGGCGTGGCTTGTCCAGCCACAGCACGGAAACTGGCATTCCACAGGGAACAGTCAAGGTCATGTCACCATGAGGCAACCCACCAGAGGAGACTTGCACCGCCGCGGAGTCATCGCAGTGGTGTTCGGTGATGCAGATTCCGATACAACATAGGCAGACCATGACCTACGTTCCCCCTTAATGATGACAGTGATTATCTAGTCGTGAGAGAGCGTCCACTGTAGAGGGTGCCTGCAGGTCCATCCAGTGACAATATACATGAACCCACTGACACGTAGGACGTATACAGGAACTCACTAAAGGCATCGTTATTGAGGAGGGAAATCGCAACTGAGATCGCCTGTAGACCAGAACAGATTTTTAAACTTTTTTTTTAATGCCGATCGATGAGAATGATGAAGCTGCTGTGGAGTTCCATTCTTGTGAGGGACTGCATGACAAGACTAATCTCTACTTTTTTTTTTTTAATTCTATACATCTGGGCCTCAGCCAGACTTGAGAGAGACAGAGACCTGCAGTGTTGGTTAGGAAATTCGAGCAACAACTCTTGGAAATGTATGTGTTCATGAAGTGGACGAAGCTCAGCTGTGTGGTTCCAGTCTTTCCATGTGAGCCCATAGCAGTGTCGATTCTGGGTAGGAGCTGGTTGACAGCCACTTGGTCTGGAGGCAGAAAGAGTCTCACTAGAGCTCGCTTTGCTGGAACTGGTCACTGGTCCGGCCTCGTAGGATGTGTCCATGCTAGGCTTCCTTAGTGTTCTTTAAGGTGAGCTTCTATCAGCCGAAAACGTCAAAAATCTTTAATTTTAATTACCTGGATTTACCCACCAAACATCAACCAGTTCATAAAATATTTGGCTCGCACATAGTTCAAACATTGCTGTTTGCGTGTCTGGTATCAGACAGAAGAATACGTTGTCTTGTTTTTGTAAATTGGTCTAGAAATATGTACCAGATCGCACATTTCAGAAAACAGTCATATCACGGTTTCCCTCATTTCTTAAAAGTAAGCGTACAAAATTAGTGCGAAACTTCACAGACACAATGTTAAGACCATTATTAACAGTCTCTCAGCAGGGAAAATAGTCACTTTGATAAACTAATGCCATTTAAGTGGTTTCAAAACATGTTTAAAATATGTGAAAATGGAAAATATATCCCTCCTCCCGGCTCTGTCAACGACGACTAAAGCCATCTCAAACTCATTGCTCCCATCATTGCCACCACCTACTGGAAGCAACCAGTCACGGCTTTCAGGGACACTTCAGTGCCCATTGCTGGAGAGACACGGGTCTCAGCGACTGGACAGCTTAGGGATAGGAGGGGGGTTCTCCTGCTTGAAACAGGGATCTGTACCTTCTCAGAAGCCCTCCCCTGCCCTCCAGTCCCCCTCTTCCTTCCTTGTGTGTCTGCACTGAAGAGCAGGAGAGCGGTGTAGAGCTGGAGGTTTCGAGTCCGTCTGAAGGGGGCAGTCTTCCAACATCTGACGCTCTCCTGTCTTGTCCTGCTAGTATTGCTCCAACCCTCCGTGTGGGTTATTTCGCTTGGATCATAGAACGGCATGAGGCTGATGCAGCAGCGTGCTGTATCTAGGAAATGTGGGATGGTTTGTCAGGAGTGTTGGAAGTACGATAGCCACGAGAAGTTCACTGAGCTAGGAAACTGGCTATAGCTTACCTAAGTTTGACATAGTAAGTGTACTCAGCTAAACAGAGGCTATGATGACAACACTCCGGTTTTTTTTCTTTCTTTCTTTCTTTTCTTTTTCTTTTTTAAGTGGGAAATAAAGGCTTTGTAAATACACCTTGGCATTTTGAGGGAAGGTTTCGTTGATGTTGTGTGCACGAATATGAAATGAGATGCTGGATGGTGAGAGTGGACCAAGAAGAGACAGCCATATCTGTGAATATTCCTGTCGGTGTGTGGGGGAGGAGGGGGGGGGGGGTATGTGAGTGTATGTATACATTGCAATACCTGCAAACATGTACAAAGTTTTATATTAAAGTGTTATAACCTTTTTTCAGTCTGATTTGGTGCGCAGAAGAATTAAGCTTGAGAGAAAACTTAAATGCCATCGCATTTTTGAGCGTGAATGCTTCAGAATTTTCCACACCTGTGCGTGATAAAGTGATTTACTTCTGTAATCCCACTTTGGGCATTCTGGACAAACAACAACAACACTCAATTAAAAAGCACAAAATCACAGGGGCACCAAATAAAATGCAATTTGTTGTGACTACAGTTACAGCAACATTAAAATCCGCCATGCACTCATATGAAGAAATATTCTAACAAATACTATACTACTGATCCTCACGTCAGCTGATATCCTTTTTTTCTGCTGCTGGAAATCTTTGGAAAGCCATCCGCTCCCCCTGATTATTTCCCAGTTCGAAAAGGAATCTGAAAAGTTTTTGGAAATATACTGGAAAGCAGCAACACATCAACATTGTTTGAAGAGGCCCTCGTCTGTTATGCTAAAGTCGTAACATATATGCCCCGACCTGAGGTCAAGACTTGTGTGGGCAGAACCTCCAACAGAATCAGAGGTTCCAGTAGTAGTCAGGCTTCTTTCCATTGGCAAGGCACCAGGTTCTGACTCCATCCCAGCTAAAATCTACAAGACCGGGAGACCAGTTATAGTACAGTATCTCACCGACTGATTTAAAACGATGTAAATGGTCACCTGCCAGAAAGTCAGTATATCTTTAGAAAGGACCATGGAATAGGTGACATGTTGTTTGCTGTACGCTAGCTTCAGTGGAAGTGCCATGAAGAGAACAGAGAGCTCTAAACAACGTTTACGGACCTGGCAAGGGCCTTTGACACGGCCAGTCGCGAGGGGCGGTGGAGGATCATGGCAAAATTTAGCTGCCAAGACCAGTTTATCACCATGGTACGCCAGTACCTCAGTGGTCAGCTTGAGGACTGATCGATGGGCACTCAGACGTTCTCTCAGTTACAAATGGAATCAAGCAGGGCTGTGTCTTGGCACCCACTGTGTTCAGCATAATCTTTTCAGCCGTGCTGTCAAGCACTTACATGGTGATGAGACATCATGCTCAGGTTCAGGACTATTGACAAGCAAGCTGATCAACCAGTGGAGGCTTTAGCTCAAGACCGAGATAGAAGAGGAGTCACCACATGATTTTCTTATTTGAAAATAGCTGCTCACTCAGCACTCCACTCAGGCTTGAATGCGGCAGAGCATGAACTGATTTTCTATTGCCTACGACAAAATTTGGTCTTACAATCAGTATCAAGATGTCTTTGCCATCCTGTAACACAGAAACAGTATATGTAATCAGAAATCACTGTCCACGGGGAAACGCTGAAAGCTGTCTGTTGACATAACTCGGCAGCACACTCTCCAGATCCGTGACTCTGCTGACGGTTTGCTTGCATTGTAAAGGCAAGTTGGGCTTTTAGCGGCCATGAGAAACATTGTGGCCACAAAACTGAAGGTGTGCAAGGCAGCTGTACTGCTCACACTATTGTACACTTGTCTATGAGCATCACTTGAATAAATGTTAACGAACCGTCAAAAAAAAAAAAAAAAAAAAAAAGAAGAAGAAAGAAAAAAGTGAACAAACGAATCACAAGACAAAACACGACGCGTTTCGACCTCGTAGGTCTTTTTCAGGCAAGAAACCAAACAATTCTGACAACATAAATGAACGAGCAATCGTTACCTTCAATCACTTCAGCGCAAGATAGGCGTTGGATCACTGCCTTAGTGGTCCTCTATACATGAGGTCTACAAGTTGTTGAAATTCTTCCATTCATCCCAAAGATTCTTAGCATGCCAATTGATGCTTGGGTTTTGCTGCGGTGCAGTCATGATTTAAATTCAAAGACACTTAAAACATGAAAAACAGACACAAACTGGTTGATTAACAACAACGTTTATAGCAATGTATTTTGAGAATTAGATCTGCAGACGTTGGCATGGGCTGCTCCGTACGTAGTTTTCAGTACAGTATTGTTCCATGACGATCTTGACTAAGCTCAGTTGATCGGTACAAACGGTATTTACGCTCGATATACTTACGTTCTCGTGTCTTAATCAAACTAATTTGGTGTTTCTCACACCATCTTATATGTCTGAGAGTATCAGTAATACATTGTCTTGCGCTGAAGTGATTGAAGATAAGTGATTGCTCGTTCATTTTCGTTGTCCTAATTGTTTTGTATCTTGCCTGAAGAAGACGTAAGAGGTCGAAACGCGTCGTGTTTTGTACTGTGATTCGTTTATCAACAGTTTTTGCTTTTTCTTTCTTTTTTTTGGGCGGTTCGCTAACATTTATTTAAGATTTGTTTAGATTTCCACCTGCAGTCATCTCACTTTGCAACTATGAGCATCACGCCAAAAAATCTAATCACTGTATGAATTGCCTGAGAAAGGCACTAAAGATCTCTCGGGAAATTCCAGACACAGAGGTGCCTTCTCGAGCTGTTTTGCTGAACAAACACAGATTGCTGAGAAGAGCATTGGTCTGGTGGAGTGGCCACCTTGTATGAATGCCTGGTATGCATCTCCCTATGAGGTGGAGAGGGGTGGCGGGATGGCAGCGGCAAAACGGAGTGAGATGAAACAGTGAGGCGTAGGGAAAAGGTAGAAATAAGGAACTCTGGGATGATAGCGCGGTTTCGCTCTGAGAAAATAACATATTCTCCGAAGCCTAAGTGTGTGGACATTGGTCAATATTGGGTCATCACTCCTGTTTTTATTTGGATCGGACAAAATAGATCCCCCTTCATCTGATTCCAAACGTGTTACTATTTACCAGAGCTGACATGCAATCCTAATGTTTAGGTGGCTAGTGTTGAGAAACCTTTAGAGACATGGTGTTTAAAAAAAAAATCTGTTCATTCATTAATTTTGATGCTTTGGAGGGCGAGTGTGTGTGGGTGTTAACGTGGAAAAAAATGCTTTGAACTGGCACACTTATGTCACACAATTACCTTTTGAATAGACAGGTTCAGAAGGCTCCCGGTTTCACACACCACGTGGATAACTGCGTAATGGTAGTGTTTATAGGTCTGCCGCCCACGAGGCTGAATCCTGGCTGAAGGCCATCAGGCGTTTCTGTGACATTCCTCTGAATCTTCGATGCACTCAAGTGAATCGACGCGCTGCGAGTATGAAATGACAGAAGATGTACATATAGTCGGCTGAATGCAGGGAACTATACTGGTTTGCTGAACATATGCCATAAGTATACTGCAGACTGCCAACAGAACGCAAGCAAAACTGGCATCTTTATGTTGTGTTCAATTTGGTCACATCTAAGGTCTGAAGATTTTTGTGTTTCACATTTGCTTAACAATTGTATATGTATTTTTTTATTTCGTTCGTAAAATGGGAAAATGAAATTAAGAAGATGTATTATAGATATGAAAACTTTTCACTAGCTGCGTGAGGGAACCATCGTTATCCCTTTCGAAGACAGAACTATTTGTCTGACTTTATTCTGACTGTGCCAGTCTTGAATAAAAGTTACTTTGTGTTAGGTTTTCTTATGGGAGCAAAAGTTACCCTACCTGTTTACGGCACATTATCAGAGTGAGTGTGCCAGTACACCACACATTAGAACATTAACAAACCCAGACACATTGTATTAAACGCCAAACACTAAAATCAGCAAGAATATGTCCGTTTTCGAGAAAACAAACAGACTACGCATGGTGTGTAAGAGACTGGTAAAAAAAAAAAAAAAAGAAAAAGAACAGGCAGAATGCATTATATGAGGTGTAGGCATACACATCTCATACACAGAGTGAACTCCAGAACCAAGGCATGCGCTTAGCTAAATGCAGATGGTTCAGGTCTGTCTGCTGAAAGCCACTTTCATGCTTGTCATTTTGTACGTGTGTTTACCAGTCTTTCTATCTCTCCTTCTCTCCCTCCCTTCTTTTCCCTCTTCTCTTCTGTCTTCTAAGTACTGTGTCTCTCTGTTGTCTCTCTGCTTATCTGCGCGCGCGCGCGCGCGCGCGCGCGCGTGTGTGTGTGTGTGTGTGTGTGTGTGTGTGAAATGTGAGAGAGAGAGAGAGAGAGAGTGTGTGTGTGCATGTGTGAATGTGTGTGTGTGTGTGTGTGTGTGTGTGTTGTGCGCGCGCGCGTGTGTGTGTATGTATCTATGTATGTGTGTGTCTGTGTGTGTGTGTGTGTGTGTGTGTGTGTGTGTGTGTGTGTGTGTGTGTGCTGGAAGCATGATCCACATACTACAATATGCACCACACACTCATGCCAGACACCAAGGGCTCTCATTCCATGCTTTTGACTGGCATCAGAGGTTCTGCCATGCACAGTGTGGTGACATTCCCATGCAAACATCCCGCATGGCAGATTCTTATAACAGCAGCCACCATTCAAAAAAAAAAAAGTCAATAGACATTGGAACCTCAAGTTCCCATGACAAACGCGGTCATTTTCAACGAGCAGAACAACAACCACCCTTCCCCACCTCCCCCCGCACCTGTAAAAACAAACTCATGTGGAAAAAAAATGTAGACGTAAGTGGAACAAGACAAAAGATGTAGGTATACACGTCATAATGCTACCGGATCCCCGAGCCATCAGTGTCTGTCTGTCTGTCTGCCCGGAAGCAGAAATCACCAAGGCCTACAAGTATAACACGACACTGGTTTCTAATGCGCCGATGCGCCTTAAGAGTTAATAGGGTTACCTGATAGAAGCTGTCTTCCGTCAGTTCGGCAAGCGAACCAGTGCATTGTTGGGGGGATGGATGGGGGGGAGGGAGTGGGGAGAAAAGGAGGGTGTGTGTGTGTATGCTTTTTTTTTCCCTTAAGAGACACTGACTTATGAATTGACATCTTATTAAAAGAAGAAAGAACAATGAAAACTCAAAAAAAAAAAAGTGTGTGTGTGTGTGTGTGTGTGTGTGTGTGTGTGTGTGTGTGTGTGTGTTGTCAGTACAACCTTGAGTTAATCTGACAATAAATGGTTTCAGTCAGTCAGTCAGTGTGTGTGTACACACACATAATCACACACACACACACACACACACACACACACACACACACACACACGCACGCACGCACGCACGCACGCACGCACGCACGCACGCACGCACGCACGCACGCACGCACGCACACACACACACACACACACACACACACACACACTGTTGCGCAGACAACGTCAGGCAGGTAATTAAGGTATGATCACCGCGTTGGGCCAATGTGCAGCTAAGACCCTTGTCTTAAATCGTGTCATCTTAGTCATTAATTCACTAATCCATCAGCTGCAAATCCTGCGCAGCGTGGTTTCGTAGCTTAGCACATGTAGTATTGCGTACGTGGACCAGTCCGCGCGCAGTGACACCTCCCTGATGAAACAAACGCTGAAACCACGCCGTGGACAGCACTCTTCTCTAAGCAATCATCGCCTGCTGCCTTTTTGTGCAACCCTCTCGATTTTTACTTTTGGGGAAAAAAAAAAACAGAAGAAAATCTTGTCTTCATGTGCTGCTTTTATGGTGACCTTAGTTTTGAAGTCCTCTCTGCGTCTACGGCCTTGGTTTGATTCCGTCGGGGTCACCGGTATCAACAAGTTCATGGGGGTTGTCGTTGGATGGATGGGGTGGAGCCCTCCGGAGAGAGAGTTCATTCATGCCGGCTCCGCGACTACTAAGCAATTATTGTCGTCAGCAGGGAGCTTACTAGGTGGTGCCCTGCGTATGTTGCATCAGAATAGGCGCCTCTGAACACCACCGAAGTGAATCGGCGGCTGTGCAGTGTCTCCTCCGGTGGGTTGCCTCTTGACGACTTGACATTGGCTGCTCCCTGTGGATTGCCGGTGCCGGTATGTTATAATTAAGAAAGGTCAGTTCTTTTTCCTGAGAGTCTAGCCTGTCCCAGAAGACCTTGAAAAGATGGAACAACTTAAAACTTCGTTGAATTAAGGAGGCTGTGCTCATTTAATCATGCCAAGATTTGAATGTTCACTTTCCGATACCATCTTATATGGTATGACTGGGTGTCTGCACGCGCGGATTATGCACCCTGAAGATGAAGGGCGACTTGTTTTATTCCGTATGTCACTAAGGAGATGGGGCGATACTTTATAAGCTCTACATTAACGACGTTGTATAAAGAACAGAGTGCATTCCCATGATAAGGGATCCTCCCCCCTACCTCCCCGTCCATCATGATGTTTACACCCGCCTGTCTATCCATCTATCCATCTATCTATATTTATCTATCTATCTATCTGTCCGTTCGTCCGTTTGTCCGTTTGTCCGTCTGTCCGCTTCTTTGTCTGTCTGTCACTCCCTCTGTCTGTCTCTCTCTCTATGTCTCTCTCTCTCTCTCTCTCTCTCTCTCTCTCTCTCTCTCTCTCACTCTCTCTCTCTCCTATTACTTGAAGCTTTTTATGGCTAAATATTCTATAGATGGCAACTGTTACCACATAACGGAACAGGATCATCGAAATGCCATGACCAGTGTTTTCACTTAGCCTGTTAGCTCCTAATCAAGTCACGATGGGATTCCAACCATCCCAGAAACTGAGCGTCTTTGGTCTTTCTCCGCTTCTCCGCCAGTGTGTTGAACGTATACATGAAAGGGTTCACCGCAGAGTTTAAGGGTAGGATGAAAATAGCCAGGGCCACGTTCACTTCTCCAGGGACAGGAACACCAGCCGATGCCAAGATCCCGCAAATTCCGATAGGAAACCAGCACATGAAGTCTGTCACTGCAACAGAGATCAACCGCCGAGCTATGGTCAAGTCCCGTGACATTTTCGTGGTGTTTGTTTTCAAAGCATTGGCCTGTATGGACCAGTAGATCAACGCCTGCCCGGCAGAGATAAACAGAAACAAAATGAAGTTAAGGATGATCAACAGGCTGACGGAATACGCCCTGCCTTTGAAGTCTTGTCTGGTCACTGGCAGTGGGATACAAATTCCTGTCTGGCTGTAAAACTCCCACTGTCTTGCGACAGGAAGTACTGGTAGCAATGCTAAAAACCAACCAGCTAGCCAAACCATCAGACAAGCCACCGATGCCGATGTTCTCCCAAATCTTAACGAGCTGAATGGAAAATGGAGAACCAAAAATCGATCCAGCGTGATCAGCCAGATGATCAGAGCTGACACTTCGCTGGATAACAGTGACAACAGTCCGGCCACCTCACACGGCACGCTGTTCTTCCAGGTGTCAACATATTGAAGATACCTGCCACGGAACCTTTCATCGGCGATTCCAACGATAGCAGTGTACACACCCATGAGGAAATCAGCCATGGTAAGGTTGATGACAACACACTGAAGCCACTCGAAGAAGTGCTGCTTTTCGGAAACAAACGTGCACAGAAACAGAACAGGTTCCCAGTCACTGACAGAGAGGTGATGATGAGCCACAGGAACCCACGGTATGTCCATGACCGCAATAAATCTTCACACGATGAAAGCTCGTCTTTTGGGCCAAAACAGAGTGATTCATCAAAGTTAGATGGGAGTACTTTGCGGCAGCAGAGTTTGTAATTCTGTGTAGATATGAGTTGGAGATCAGAAAGATCTTGGAACTCATCAAGTGGAAACAACTCAATCGGACTGCCATCCAAGTACAATTCAGTCAGCTGTGGTGTGAACTGAAATACTTCTGAGCTGATAGTATGAATGGCAGTAAAGGTTAGGTTTAGTATCCGTAACCTTGGAAACAATGAGAAGGCTTCCCTTTCTAGAACTGTCAGGGATGTGGCTGACAAATCCAACATCGTTACTTTGAGCTGCTTGGTAACAGTCGATAGATCAGTGCACAGTGAAGTGATGGATTGTCACTGAGAGACAGCGCTTGAAGGCGTTCCAGACCCAGGAGAAAGGTCACATTTATGTGCTGAAGTTTGTTGCCTCTGAGGTCCAGTATCCCTAAATTCCAGCAGACTGAGAGGTATCAGGCGAGTTAAAGAACATCTGGCAAGACTCAGATGAAAAAGACGAGCGTGGTTATCCACATCCAGCAGGGTCATGCCAGATCCTGTCGCGTCCAGAGCGCGGAGATGAGAAAGAGGGTAACAGAGAAAGGCTGACCACACAGAAACGCGTGACCTTGACACCGACAACCCACAGGACAGGTCACGTCACATACTAACTCATCATCCCGCTTCGGGCAGTGAGACCAGCCATCACACAGGTGGTCAGGGTGTATGCAGACCAGGGACTTTCTGCACCTGAAAAATCCAGGACACCTCGGGTCCTGGCATCCCTCTTCGTCTCTTGTGGTCCACACAGTCGAATTTCCCGTTGCAGCGGGTGTAGACGGGCAGGCAGTCATTGTACTCGCCAGGACAACGGTAATGGCTGTCAGGACAGGACTCGCTGGAATTCATCGGGAGTGAAATGAACTTGTCGTTGGCGCTGAAACGGACGAGAGCAGGGGAGTCGAGTCGACATACAAATGCTTGGTGAGTATTGTTCTCCATTGTTCACAATTCTTTTCATCCGATTCATCCTCACAGTGGGATATTTGATCACAGAAATTGGCGAAGGGCAGGCACTGGCCATTCGTGCACGTGAACGCACTGTCACACAGAGGATGCTTACAGACGGATTCATCACTCTTGTCCGCACAGTCAGCTATGAAATCACAGACCAGTGTGTATGGCAACGTGGAGATTTCACCGCTGCATGTAAATAGAGGAAAATCAGAGGCATGGTGATCCATTGAATTAAGTTTGTTTACATGTGACGGTTGATCAGAAAACTTACAGTACCATTCATTTTGACTGGAACCGTACAGTAGAAATGTATGTGTCACATGACCACCAAAGCATTTGGTCATATAGTGTGGTCCCAGAGGCCAAACGTACGCGCTGGCCATGGAAATCGCTTCTGAATGAGAAAACTGGTTTTTAGTCTGGTTTGGTTTGAACTCACAAACTAATGCGAAGATAACCCAGCTATAGTCGTCTTTAAAACAGACTGCTGCATTTTTTTATCAACGGCTTTTTTGCTTGAAAAGGTTTGGTAACAACTTTTTTCTCCTTCATGGGCGGCTAAGTAAAAATTCTCGAAAAAATGGTGCAGAACGGAGTGACCATTCATAAGCTCATGCCGATAGATATTAGGTAGCGACATAATATCATTAGAGTGACAGGGAAGCAAAACCCCTACCAGCCTGTGTTCATGCATTTTCGTTATGTTTTTAAGGGGTCCAACCCAGTCATACATACACATGGGAAAACTTAATGCGGCCCCTAATGAATTGCAATACTCATGACCTTGTTCGATGACGTCCTTGTCATTACTGTCGGACGCGTTAACAGCACCCTTGAGAAAATTTGTAACAGCTGTTGCAAAAAGCCACCAGACCCTGACACCGAGCGCTGCTGAAGGGACAGTGCTCTGTTTCATCCCGCCCATCTTCACACTCTGTCTGATGGTTGCAGGCCACGTGGTGATGGAAACTGGCGTAGTGATCTACAGAACAGTTCCACAAACCACCAGGTAGCTTTCTGGGGGCTTCCAACGGGGGGAAAAAGGAGAAGAACAGTTGAAAACAGTTCGCTTCTGTCCGGATGCAAGAGCTCTTTGAAACTTTCACCATAATTTTCGTGGCACTGAAGACCTGAGCGAAGTCAGACGTAAAGTCATATGTTCTGTGCCAGACAACACTTTCAGAATGTTTTGGATGGCTGACAGAATGATCGTTTATTGTTGAAAGTCTGAACAGTTTGACATCCACCAAACGTTGACCTGCTGTTTGTTTGAAACTGACCATAACTATGTTCCTGTCGGGGACAGACACATTCCTCCACAAGAAAGGGCGATCAGATAAACTGAAATTTCTCCCAGCTGTGACATATCCAGATGACGGTGATGTCATCACTTGGACCACGTCTTGTGATTTTCGTTTGTCCAGGGATAGAAGATTGGTAAGTTATTGACAAATTGCTGAGCAGCCAGTCAGCACATCACGAAACATGTAACCAAACAGAAAACTAAGCAAGCAGTATTTAAAAACAAACACAACCAAGTAATTAAGCAAGCTAGCAACCGGGGTAACACATGTCAAGTAAGCAAGCAATGAAGTCTTCATCTTCCCGGCAAAGCCTCATTCAGTGACCATCTCTCACACAATGAACAGAAAACTTTTCTTCCTTGATTATCTTTGGTCTCTTTGCAGGATCTCTATTTTCAAACAAAATGGGTTTGATTGTATGCAAATTTGGTGTGGTTATTACAGACGTTTGAGTTTAATGTGGTGTTAGTATGGTGCAGTTGTTACCGGAAGACTGAGCTTAATGCGTTGCTATTGTCATCAATCAAAGCGATATCAGTGTGGTGTGATTGTTATCCTATAGTTGAAAGCGATATCAGTGTGGTGTGATTGTTACCCAACAGCTGAAAGCAATATCAGTGTGGTGTGATTGTTACCCAATAGCTGAAAGCAATATCAGTGTGGTGTGATTGTTACCCAATAGTTGAAAGCAATATCAATGTGGTGTGATTGTTACCCAATAGCTGAAAGCAATATCAGTGTGGTGTGATTGTTACACTGTAGTTGAAAGCAGTATCACTGTGGTGTGATTGTTACTGACAAATTGAGTTTAACATGGTGCTAGTGTCATGTGATTGCTACCAAAAGATCAAGTTTAACACGGTGTGTGACTGTTACAAACAGGTTGAGTCAAACGTGGTGTTAATGTGGTGTAATTGTCACAAGCAGATTGAGTATAAGGTGGTGTTAGTGTGGTGTAATTGTTACAAGCAGATTGAGTTTAAGGTGGTGTTAGTGTGGTGTAATTGTTACAAGTACATTGCAATCAACGTGTTATAATTGGTGTGATTGTCACCACTTAATTGAATTCAACGTGGTCTCAGTGCAGTTTTATAGTTACCAGCAAATTGAGATCAATGCGGTGTTATTATGGTCAAATTGTTACCAACAGATTGAGTTGAACGTGGTGTGTGGTGTGATGTGAGGGAGACAGACAGGAAGTATGTGTCCATTGAAAAAGCTGAAACTGTTGTAATGGTAGCAAATGCATAAACTTTAAATTTCCTTGTAAACGAACACATCCAATGACAACTGTACGGTAAAGTTTCTGAGTGAACACTACCACCAATATGAACAGAGGTCCGCACAAACACGTCACGTTGCTTGTTTTCAGTCGAGATTAATTGTGTTCGTTTCCAGCGAATATATACGACTTCATTTCCGAAGGTCGAAAGTGTGTCAAGGCCTTCTTAATATGTCATTTTCATGGAACGAGGAAACGACACAAGAGATGACTCAAAGCCGTCCTAACTTTTCGTTGCCGCGGAAACCATGGAACGACACAAATTTTCTTCAACAAACCATACGATATAAGTAGAACAATGTGGGCAATACGAAATAGTTCGGAAGTTTCATGGTGGTTCACGCATGACCGAAGGGTCCATGCGAGCGGTGGGCTGACCTAATTAAACAACAAACAACAACACGCTGGCACTGATAAGTTACCTGGGAGGGCAGCAACAACAGAGTAACCTATTCTCGTGTGGCATGCAAACGACTCTGGTGCCCGGAAGTGGTTAGTGACCTAGGCGAACGAAAGGGACTGCAACAGATGCAAACATAGAAAAAGCGAGGCGGGACACTCATCCTGTTCCGTCTACACCTTTGTCTTATCGCATTTCACGTGACTTGATGCGACGACACACAGGTGGCTAATATACAATGTCAGGTACCAAACACCGGTAATGAGTACCCTCCAATTTTGACCTGGTCATTCTTCAGGCCTTCTATGGTTTTCTCTCTCATTTTTTTTTCTTTTAACAGCGGAAAGTGATACGCCACTGTCTTAGTCACCGTGTAATGTATTATAGTTTTTTTTTTTTTTAGTCTTCTAGCCAAAATTAAACTAACGTTTTGAATAAAAAACAAAAATACTTAGAATGATAAAACTCGGAACCATGTTGGTTTGTGACATTCTCCTCGTTCTTCAGACGACCTTACTTCGCTCCATTTACCGATTTTCTCTTTCTTTCTTTTCTTTTTTCTGTCTGTCTGTCTTTCCTTCTTTCTTTCTTTCTTCTTCTTCTTTTAAGTCAAATGTTTATGTTCTCACAGTGATCAGTTGTAATGCTATGTTGTACAAAGCATTGAAAATAAAATGCAAGATTTTGTGTTTTCACACATTCCCCCCTCCTCCCCCCCCCCCCCCCCCCCCCCCCCCCCCTCCCCTCCCCCCTACTTTATACTGCGATGTGATATTGACCTGCAAGCGTTGGGTTTGTATACACGATGTACGGAAATGTGCAACAGAGGTAATCTGTGTTAGAGTATGCGTTCAGCAAAGGGACCCCGCTGTGTTATGAGACAGATGTCACTTGTGGGCTTGCCCAAAGCAATTCTGCCGCATCAGTCATCATAACAGCTCAATCAGAAAGGGAAAATGCCAAAACATTGGTGCGAAACGTTACGCCTGTAGGCCTATTGCAAGCAGTCGGTATCCCCCATCGTTATCCTAGCGTGTGCTTCAAATGAAATATTTGGCTCTAGATTTATTTGCTTGACCCATAAGCTGAGAAAGGTAACTCTATCTGCAATGAAGAGGCACGTGTTATCGTCCACGTTTTTTTTTTTTTTTTTTTTTTTTCGGAAGAGGTCTACTTTGCCCTATCAATCAGCTCAACAGTTCAGTTAGAGAGGGAAAATGCCAAAACATGGAAGTAAAACGATGCGCATGTAATGAGACACTGTGTTACAAAGGTTTGACTCCACTTATTAATATTATTATTATTATTCAACATCATCATCATCATCATCATCATCATCATCATTATATTATTATTATTATTATTATTATTATCCATCGATTCAGATCTATATTTCTTGGATTTGAAGTCCCTCCGGGGTATGATGCCTTGCCGTGGTCGGAGGGCTTGCGCGCGGTCCCGTGATCTCTTAGGCTTTGGTGGCGGGGGCATCAATACTTGATGGTAGGCTAGTTTTTGAAAATGCTTCTAGGCCTGAAAAGTCATGTTGCTGTCTGGCCTAAGCACAACGTGGTAAGGAGTTAATGCCCCTGGTAGGGGCTTCCCATGTCAGACAGGCTAAAGGTGAGGACCCTGACTAATAGTAACCCGCCTTTCTCCTTTTCTTGTTTTCTGCCTTTCTTATTTGGCTCTTTTCTATCTTCGTCTCCCCTTCAAAGTCTTCTTTTTGCACACATCTTTGTCTCTCTGTGGTCTTCTTAAGATCCGCCGCATTTGCCGTGCAGTGCCACCTGTCATGGACGGGAATGAGATCCCGGTGATTGAGAGGTCAAGTGCCCTCAACGCATCACTTTGCCTCGGACCTCTCCTAGACAGGAAGTACACTCAGGCCCGGCTGTATCAAGCGGCTCCCCTTCAGGGTGACAGTCCATAAAGGTGCAGAAAGAGTGCCCACCAACACCCTCTTTCTGACATCGGGTCGGGTATTCCAAAGACTTTCAGGTCCCAACGCTCGAGCCCATCAGAAACTCCGTGCCAAAACGAGACACACTTTCAAAATCAGTAAACGTCAGTCTAGGAGAAACTTCTGCACCGGGCTGACATCTAAAACATCCCAGAAAAAAGTCTGGAACATCATCAGAAAAATCAAAGGGAAGAACACCAACCTCTCAATTCATCAACTGAAACTTGGCGATGCTCTGATAACTGACAAACAAGCTGTTGCCAATCTGCGGCCCCCCACCATTCAACAGAACTCATCATCTGCAAATTAATCTGCAGCCTTTTTAAGAAACAAACAACTGAGAGAGAAATCTTCATACAACTTCACATCAGACAACTCTGAAGCCTACAATCTACCTTTTTCAATCGATGAACTAAAATCAGCTTTGCAAACCTGCGATGATTCTGCCCCTGGTCTGGATGATATTCATTATCAGGTTTTGAAACACCTTCCAGAAAGCTGTCTCCAGACCCTTCTTAAAGCCTACAACCATATCTGGACCACAGGGTGCTTTCCGCCCGCCTCCTGGGAAGAAAGCCCTGATCATTCCAATCCCTAAGCCTGGAAATGACCTTACCAACCCTTCAGATTATCGTCCAATAGCTCTGACCAGCTGCCTCTGTAAGCTAATGGAAAAAGATGGTCAACTCCCGTCTGATGTGGAAGCTGGAAACTGGTGGCCTTCTAGCCAGTGAACAGTGCGGGTTCCAGATGTACCACTCGACAATTGACCATTTAATCTGTGTGGAAAACCATCATGCGCAACGCCTTCGTCAATAAGCAGCATGTGGTCGCTATCTTTTTGACCAAGAAAAAGCGTACGATATCACCTGGAAATCAGGAATGCTTATCAATCTTCAGAGACTTGGTTTTCGTGGTCACCTGCCTCTTTATTCTGATCGGCAGTTTCAGGTGCGTGTTTGCACCACACTGTCTGACATCCATGGGCAGGAGTTGGGTGTGCCTCAAGGGAGCATCCTTTCTCCTGCCCTTTTTAGCATCAAAATCAACAACATTGTGCAATCGGTAGACCAGGGCTCTGAGTCCTCTCTGTTCGTTGACGACTTCGCGCTGCACGCAGTTGGAGCTTCTTACGCCAGCGTACAGTGTCGACTCCAGCTTTGTGTCAAGAAGATTCAACAGTGGGCCAATGAAAACGGGTTTACCTTCTCTAGTACTAAAACCCAGTCAATCCATTTCCACAATTTTCGTCAGTTTTTTTCTGATCCTGAGATTCGTCTGGATAAGTTCACCATTCCAGCCGTAAAAGAAGCCAAATTTCTGGGTGTTATTTTGGATCAAAAACTGAACTTAAAAAAAAGTCAGATCCAACACTTAAAAACTGCATGTCAAAAAGCACTGAACATTCTGCGAGTTGTGGCGCACACAGATTGGGGCGCTGACAGGAAACTCTCCTCCATCTTTACAGGGCTCTGATCCGCTCCAAACTGGACTATGGGTGTGTAGTGTACGGCTCTGCCAGACCGTCCTACCTGAAAAGTCTAGACCCTATCCATCATCAAGGACTTGGATTGTGTCCGGGTGTGTTCCGCACCCCCACTCCTGTTTATAGCTTTGTATGCCGAGGCAGGAGAACCATCCCTCTCAAATCGCCCGACTAAACCTTGCCTTGAACTACTATCTGAGTCTCTGTTCTGAACCTCAAAACCCTGCATATGACTGTGTTTTCGACCCCAAATTCCAAACGAAATTCGATGACCACCCAATTCCTTTCCACCCTTGGGGATTCGTATTCTTCCCCATCTGAACAAAGCAGGTATAGACCTTGGAGTAGTTAGTGATTGCTCCAAGTTTCCTGACGACCGTCCATGGACTTTCTTCACACCAGAGATCCGGTTTGATTTAGCCTCATACCGGAAAGTTTCCACTGATTCCTTGGCATATATAAGTCCCTTTTCGCGCTGAGCTGTGTCCCAAGTTTCCATCATTCAAAATTTTTTCACTGACGGTTCCATATCTGAGGAAGGGTGTGGCCTCTGCTGTGTTTTGTGCAGTAGACCCCCCTCAGCGATGTACCGTACACATTCCCACCGACAGCTCCATCTACACTGCTGAGCTGACAGCCTTGGTCCTGGCACTTCAGATGATCTCCAAATCGAAACAGAAAGATTTCCTTAT
>JADBJO010015127.1:35000-44918 GCA_016801955.1 Conus betulinus
AGTACTGAGCCTTATGGCACTTCATGTCTGACAATGTCTGAAGCAGATGTTTTGCCATGAAGTACCACACACTGAGTCCTATCGTTCAAGTATGATTGGAATAACGCGACTGTCGAGGAATGGCTCGGGTAGATAGATAGTTTCTTTAAAAGAATGGAATGATCAACAAGATTTAACGCCTTTTTGAAGTAAAGAAAGACAACCCTTGTCATTTGTGATTGGTTCGCATTTTAAAGCCATGAGTCACACATTCATGATAATGCTGTGTGGGATGAGTGATTAGATCAGAATCCAGATTGGAGTGCATGAAGTAGTTTGTTTTTCTCCATTAACCGAGACACGCATGTGTGTATGTGTTTTTCGATGGGTTTGGATAGAACTGATAGTAAGGATATAAGTCTGGAATTATTTGGATCCGACAAATCATTTGAATTTGGAACGTGGATCACTTTGGCATTTTTTGAACAGTTGATGGAAGACGTTAGTTTCAATGGATAAATCAGATATGTATGTAAGAGACTCAACAATGAAAGATAGGGCGAGTTTGAGAAGAAATGCGGGTATGCATCAGAACCCATGGATTTGTTAAACTTTAACTGCGCTATGTGCATTCCTACTTCATGTGCAGCAAGAAGGGGAATCTTGAGTGAGTGCTCGATCCAAGTTTTTGTTTGCAGAATGATATTAGGGAAGTCGGGCATGTATATTCATTTAGTGCTCTTACAGTCTGTGAAGCTTGATAATGATAATAATAATGACAGAAAGTGGGTATTAAATTCGTCCGGAGTGATGTTCGTTGTGGACTTTTGTGAGTCTGTACGCTTGTTGTGTACAAAAGTATTTATTGCCCTCCTGATAGGCGCTGTGGTTTTGCATCCGTAACCATTTGAATGAAGTACTCTCGTCTGGCTTTTTCAACCTCGTTTTGAAACAAAGTTTCTACGCTCTTTGTATTCGTCAAACAAATTTGCTGCCTTGAGTTGGTCACGTAGAACCATTTCTTGAAGCAATTGTGGTGTTAACCACGGGTTCATCTGCGGATGCCTAACTCTTTTATGATGTAACGGAACGTGTTTGTTTATGATGGTGAGGAATGTTTGTTTACCAGAAGGACAATGCATCATTGAATCTGAGTAATTATAGCTTAAGTGAAATGGGGAAATGTTTAAGTCATAGAGGTATACTGTTTCATTAAACTTTTTGAAACAGCGGTATTGGATGGTCGTGTGACCATTGAGTGGTGGGCTGGGGAGACTGAAGGACCACGTGCAGTAGACTGGACAATGGTCACTAATACCAGAATGTACCACTGAACGATCTAATATTCCAGATTTGTTGTTTGTGTATATATGATCAGTAAGAATCGCAGTTGTTTAACTTATTCTCTTTTAGACTTGTACTAACTGATGGGGTGCATTAAGTGACAGTGTACTTCTCCAAGCTGGTTGTTATTTTTTAACATATCAATATCAAAGTCACCTAACCGTAGTATATTTGAATTTTTGTGACATATCCGAACCATTATTTGTACAAAGTTGTCATACCATTCGTATGTGGAAGATGGGTGTCTATATAAATATCCGATTGTTAATGCCGGTGATTGGAGTTCTTTATTTCAATCCAGATACATTCAACAGTATCAGTTTCAAGATCAGTTCGGGTAATGTTGGCAATTGATTGATGGATGTATACAGCGAGGCCAGCATGTTCGGACTGATCACTGTCGCGCCGTTCTATTTTGTAATCAGGAAATGGTGATAAGATTATCCGTGATGCGAGAGTCTAACCTTGTTTTTCACTTACACCAAATGTTTGCACTAGATGGGGTGATTGTTTTAAGAGTGAGGAGATTTCATGGACCTTATTAAATAAATGATAGACATTGAGATGTCCCGTTTTAAATCCTGGAATAGCGAGATTATGGGAAGGCATGGACGGTAGGGGAATAGTGACACTAAATCGACGAGGAAACAGTTTACACACACACACACACACACACACACACACACACACACACACACACACACACACACACACGCACACACACACACACACACACACACGCACGCACGCATGCACACACACGCACGCACGCACGCACGCATGCACGCACGCACGCACGCACGCACGCACACACGCGCGCGCGCGCGCGCACACACACACACACACACACACACACACACACATACATACATACATACACACACGCGCGCGCGGGCAGGCTGGCACGCACGCACGCACTCACACACATACAAACATACACAGAGAATTACAGATCAATAAACCAGAATAGAGGGTGATAAAAGTAACGTTTTGTGGATGACGCACCACGACGACAAAGGCACAGAAAGAAAGGTAAACTATTAGGCCTAAAGACAGATAACAGAAGGTACCTTTAGAAAACTCAGTAAGCCAGTAAACCAGCAAACAACAAGAAAGAGCGATGCTTGGAGCACGATATCAAACAAATGGAAAGAGAAACAAAGTATTAAGTTTAAAACAATGAATGACGATAACACACACACAAAAAAATCAATATGTAGAGTTTCAGTTTCAGTTTCATCAAAGAGGTTTCACTGCGTGCGGAATAGTCCATATACGCTACACTACATCCGCTAAGTTTCTAGACTACACTACGATATAATTTTAAGCTGATGGATAATGAATTAACAACTAAGATGAGAGAATGAAGAAAAAGAGGGTCTCGTTGCTACGACTTAACAGATGTCTGGCCTACGCACACATACAACAGATGTCTGGCCTACGCACACATACAACAGATGTCTGGCCTACGCACACATACAACAGATGTCTGGCCTACGCACACACACAACAGATGTCTGGCCTGCGTGTGTGGTGGCCTAACATTGTTTCAGTTTCAGTTTCACTGAGGGAGGCGTCAGTGCGTGCGGGCTAATCCATATACGCTACACGTCAACTGCTAAGTCACGAGACTACAGCGCGCACGGGTTGTAGATGAATCACCAGATTAATGAGAAGAGAGAGCTGGTAAGAGTCGCACCGACGAATCATGATCTATGTCAGATGGAATGCACCAATCCAACGCGCTGATTTGGCCGTGGGTGCATAGCTAGCATGGCCGTTGCCATTGCTGGTTCGTGTGTGTGTGTGTGTGTGTGTGTGTGTGTGTGTGTGTGTGTACGCGCGTGTGTTTGCATGTGCACATAAGCATACTCTTGCATATGCTCACACGTGTATATGTATGCACACGTGCATGCGGGGCAACGCATGCGTATAAATACTAGCTTATGCAAATGTTAAGGAAGTAAATGCTTGGACTTATCCGTGTGGAATGCCAGGTCAACGAATAATGATTTGTTTTAAATAAAAATGGTAAAAAAAGAAGAAGAAGAAGAAAGAAAAAAATGAAATGAAAACAATAAAAATAAGAAAAATGTACCTTGAAAAAAAAGGTAAACAAAAGCACCCCGCCGCGCCGGTGTGCACATACACACTCTGGCATACCTGTGCAAAATCATGCACGCACTGACACAGATTTACAGTCACTCACAGGTACAGCCGTTTGTGTGCAAATGCCCAGAAAACACACGGATCGAAAGAGAAAATGGACCATCCAACATTCAACACTGCTAGGAAACGTGTTATGTATTCACTTATTCATTCATTGTTCAGTTCTCTGCGACCCGTTCATCCCCAGCCCTCCCTCATGCCCAACCAGAAAGCTTCCTCGCAGGCGAAGTCATTTTCACTTATTTAAAAAAAATGCACTCTAAATGATGTACACGGATGACTTCTCACGAATATCTTAAATAAAGACTGAATACTTGGAACACTAAAAATATTCTCATGGTATTACTTGTGTCTGCAGAGAAAACATTTCTGTACACGACCTTTTGTTTGAATGCTCAGTGTTGATCTCACTCTATCAGGAGAAAGGTAGTCAGATGACTTAACTTTGATAATGTCAATACTGTCTTATATGGTTCATATGTTGCTGAAATTGACATGGTTATTTCGCAGTCACAGGTTTCAAAATTTCCATAAGATCAACAATTTTGTGTACCACTAAAGTATTTCACCTAGGTAAATATGCATAAAACAGATGTGGGTTTGAAAGTACTAACGTGGATGATACGTTAAGTGTGGATGTGTTCTTGTGTGTGTGTGTGTGTGTGTGTGTGTGTGTGTGTGTTAAATAAGTGTCTAATATCATCTGGCGATGAAAAGACATTAAATAAACCACTGAACTGAACTGAGCTGAACGAGTATCTTCCTATCAAGCGGAAAGGCAAACATTGCTACGTAACGTAGGACTGTGTTCAACGGTTTTTTTTTTTTTTTTTTTAAAGATGCCTTTAATGAGAAACATTTATGTTCACACTCACTCTCCCTCTCATGCCCTCACTTTCGTCTACCATCCCTTCCTCCCCTCCTCTCCTCCCGGCATCACCCGGTAGTTTGTAAGTGTGCACGCGCGCGGGTGCGCGGGTGCATACATGTTGATTTGAAGTGCGTTTCTGTAGAGAGAACTTTGCACTTACTTACGTATGATGCGCAAAGTAGTGTTTATCTTGCTTACGTACGGTCCACGTTGATTTGCAGTTATACAGTGACTCTGGTGCCCGTTCTTCAGTTGTTCGCAGCGTTAGATCGTTTTCATGCATTAGCTGCAGATGTTCCTCCCTCTTCTTTGTCGTCGTCGTCGTCGTCGTCATCGTCGTCCTCTCCTCTCTCTCTCTCTCTCTCTCTCTCTCTCTCTCTCTCTCTCTCTGCTTATAATGAAGTGCGGACAAATTGTTCATTTTTTCCAGTTAGACATGGTGAAAACACAAAATGTCGCTGTCGTGTTATCATCAGATGATGAACTTGTAGTTAAATCAGTTGCGAAATTCATCACGGAAGCATTGAAAATTAGACAGAAGAAGGATAGTGACATTTAAGATAATGCATTATTAGAGATATATGAATGAACGTTATCGTTCATCGCATGTGGACAAGATCAGTAAGGTACAATGCATCATTTGATTGAGTGGATGGTCGAGTCAGTCTTAAGATTCTTCTTCTTCTTTTTTTTTTTATTTAACCTTACTACATTACTCCTCTGCGTGAGGACATACAGAAATGTTACGAACTTATTTGTTTGTGTTAACCTTTGATTGATACACACCACGAGTGAATGTGTACTATTTGTTTGCAGGAAAGGAAGAGGGAAATGTTTATTGTTCTGTTACCACCCCCCCCCCCCCCCCCCCCCCCCCCCCCAACCCTCCCCCCTTGTCAAAAGACCTCTTTGGTAATGACAATAAAATATCAAAGTGTCAAAAGTGTCGAAGTCTCTCTCTCTCTCTCTCTCTCTCTCTCTCTCTCTCTCTCTCTCTCTCTCTCTCTCTTGTATTTTATTACTGATTTTTCTGTTCGCTTTCTAACACCATGCAGGCGTTTACGTGTTGAGGTCTCCTTCAACTTTCCTTGTTTTCTCACGTTTTACGTTTTTTACCAGTTTCACGCTTCTCTGCACCTACAGTAAAGATGATGCTCTACCATTCATCATCTCTGTTAAACAGATGGAACCTGCAATAGTAGTGATAGTTTTGTTTTGTTTTGTTTTTTTTGTTTGGTTGGTTGGTTAGTCCTCCAACCTCCTCATAAACTTTTTTTTTTTTTTTTTTTTTTTTTTTTTTTTTTTTTTTTTAGGTGAGGCCTCTATTCTCCTATTGTTTCCCACCTCTCTTTTTCTCTTTTCCTTTTCTTTTCCCTTTACTTTTTTTCTCCTTTTTTTTTAAATTAAAAAAAAATTTTTTTTTAATCATCTTTCCTTGTCCAAACAACTCTCACTCACCATGCAGATCTGTCAGTTCCGTTACTGATGGACACTCTAAATGCCACCTTTAGTATTTTGACGTTTGAAACAAAGAATAGCGATAGTTAATTTCTTCGTCAATCATAGAAAATGTGACTCATATCTGACATCGTCGTTCATTTGAATCATCGTTATCTATTTTGACATCATCGTTCGAAGAAATCAGATCTCAGTCATGTTCATCTGTTTCGATGTGGATGTTCAACAAATCGAATCGGAATCTTCGTCATCTGTCTTGGCGTCATTGTTAAGTGCACAATAATGAGATTTTGTCATCTGTTTGTCCTCGTTTGTCAACACATCAAACAAACTGAATAATCGCCATATGTTTGCCGACGTCATTCGTTACATCAGATCTAAGTCACCGTCGTCTCTGTTAACATCGTCGATGTCAGGACATCAGATCTGGGTCGTCATCATATGTTTTTTCATTTTCATTCACCACAACAGATCTTGAAATTGCATTCCTAACTTGAAATTTGAGCAATGTTCATTTGTTTGCGGACGTCATTGTTCATCACATAGTCATTTTCTCTGACATCGTCATTCATCACATAGATCTGAGTCCATCATCATCTGATCGACATCGTCGGTCCATCTGAATCATCGTCATCCATTTTGACATCGTCCATTAACACATCAAATGTGAGAGAGAGAGAGAGAAAGAGAGAGAGAGAGAGAGAGAGAGAGAGAGAGAGAGATTACGAATGTACAAGAATACCGAACAAATCTCCAGCGTCCATAAAAACAGACAGGAAAAACAAGATTCGTTTCCTATGTTCCCGAAAATCTTCTTGTGGCTTTTAGGCTTATTCTTCTGGGCGAAGTGATAGCCATTTATGTACAGCAGTGATCAAAAGAATACCTCGATATATTACATGAACCACTTTAGAGTGGGAACATGCTCTCCTGAAGTTGGTGCTTGTCTAAAGCTACTTTTTCCAGTGAAGAAGTCCGGTTATGATCGAGAGATTAAAAGCACACATAATTTGATGCGTTAACGAAATGAAACAGAAGTTCGCCTATTTGTTTTCGTCACTAGGCCATTTACACTCACTTCAAAACAGTCCCCTTGGATACCATGAAGGTTGCTTTTTTTTTTTTTTTTTTTCTAATTGTTTTGTGTCTTAATACTTGCTTTTACTCAGTATGTAGTACTTCAGAGAGTTTAAAATGCTTCCCAGTTACTTCCCCTGTAGTATTAGATCTGTTATTGTTAGTTATATTAGGGCACGGCAATACTTAAAAATGTCTTTTCGCAAGTAACAGTAGTGATATCGTTTACATTTGTAAAAAATTTAATTCAAGAATTGAAATACTCTTGCTTCCAGTCAAACTCTAGCTTGCATGAAACTCATTTCAGACTTTTTTTTATATGCTTTTTTTTTTTTTTTTGCTTCCAGTGCATACAGCTTGTGTTTTGGTCAAGATTGACTTCTGAACCGGAAACAGTGGTGCTAATTTCAATCAAGTACTCTTTCGTTACATGAATGTTTTTTTCCATCTCCAAGAAATTGTTGTGTTGTCTGTCTGTCACGGACGGTCGCCAGCCTACTCAGCCGCCTTTGCTTTAGCAGTGTGAAACCACCCTTAGCAGTGTCTGCTGGTTTCACACGAGACTGTCACCATTTGGCTGTCAGTGGAAGGGCTTGGCGTGCTGTCCGTGTATTTTTTTTTTCCTGCATCCCCCCACTGCATTTTTCTTTTCCACTTCTTGTATTGGGTGACAGGAGTGTGTGCTGGCGGTTTTGTGCTGCCTGCACGTGTTTTTCGTTATGTTTGTGGTGTCAGTACAGTTTTACCTCTGGCGGAGAGGTGGTGTTTCACGGTTCAGGGTTGGGAGGATGAGGCAAGAGAGTGAAGTGGGACTCGGATTTCAACGTTGAGGTCGAGTGGTATCGCTGTCCCATGGCAGTGGGATCACTTTTGTCTGCTTCGGTGCAGGTCAGCATGCGGCTGGTCCTTAATCTTTTTGGGTTGGGTTGGAGGAACCGCTGCGTTTTGGGGGAATCTCCTATTCCCAACCACTGGCACATCTTTCCCTTGGTCCCCCAGACCGGTTTCCCTTGGTGGGGAAACGGCTGAACAGCCCCTGGGTTCTTCGCTGGGCCAGGAGCTGACCAGCATATCTACCTCTTCATCTCCCCCTTTCATCCGCCATTTTGGTGAGTTTTCGTACTCAGTTATTTAGGCAAGTGTTTTTTTTTTTTTTCCCTTTTTTTTATTTTTACAAGTTTTAAATTCATGTTTAGAACATTCTCTTATAGTTTTTTTGTGTGTGTGTTACCTTTACTGGTAACGTTTTCCTTAGATACAAATTCTCCCGTTTTTTATTAGGTTTCCTGGGCACCTTTGGAAAAGTACAAACCTTAGTGACCAAGTCAAGTTTGCACTCCTACGTAGCTAGGGGAATCCAGTCAGAAGGGGTCATAATTTGTCGTTGGGGAAAAATTGGTCTATGTTTGGTTAGTTAAGGTTTCCAAGACTGGTTCCTTATTCATATGTCTATATTGTCTATTCTTTTCCTTTTCTTATAGGTAGTTGTCTTTAATTGACAACACACTCGGGACGAACACGCTCACGCTAATTGGAGTGTGCCTGTGTGACTAAGATTAAGTCGGAAAATAAGGGTCTCCTATCCCGACGCCCACGCTTTGGACTCGGTCCCGTCTTGTTTATCTGTTTTTGTTCAGCCCTATGTCTTTTGTGTCATATTTTACATTGTTTTAAGAATAATTTCACTACTTTATCCCATTGGCGAAAAAGGGCATGAGATGTTTGACAGTTGTTGGCCAGTATAATTTTGAAAAACCAGTGTGTTAGACTTGATCAAATAGAGTCCCCGCTCACGGTACACACACGCATGCGCGCATGCACAACCAGACACACCCAGATAATTTGCCCTGTACAACGTATTGATCGTCGCTGCAGGGCGTTGACCCTGTTTGTCTCAGAAGGCCGGATCCACCTCTGGACACCCCTGGAGGTCTGTCACGTCCACCCCTCCCATCTTCTGGAACTGACGACGTGGGACCGGACTTCTTCAACGCTGCTGTTCTGGCTGATCCATGTGGCCCTGGATGTGGGACAATTTAGAGCTGACCGTGCGTCGCAGGAACTCAGACTTGGGTGATGTCTAAGTGTATTCGTGTTTGTGTTGTGTTGCCGTGGACGTGGGACTGAAATAGGAGTGAATTACATGCAGGCTGGCATGGTTGACGAGGAAATGGTGAAGTCTGATTGTTTTGGAGTGACTGAGTGGAAATGGTTGTGATTGCTTTGGTGGTGTGAAGGTTTTTTGACCTGTCTTGAATCTTATTTAGTCTGTCTCTCCCCTATCGTTCTTCTTTCATTATGAAATTCTTTAATTAGTTGGGCTGGTAGTGGGAGTCCGGGGGGAGGGAGGTTTTGCTTTTTCTTGGGCTTTTGGGTTATTTTGTTCTATAGGTAACTTAGAACTGATAGGTTCTTTCCCCTCTTCTTTACCATTCTATTCTTACTTGGTCTCTCCTCTGTCTTCAGTCTTCTTTGGTTAGGCCTCTCTCCCCATATGGAATGAATGAGTATTGTCGATTTATAATTAATAAACTGTTATTGTCTTTGTAAATCCTTGGGTGGTCTGGTTGAGTGTGAGTGTTTGGGTGTTTGCTATCAGTTATTGCCAGTGTCGAATTTTCCCCTTTGTCTTTCCGAATAAAGCTGTCAGTGGTGTGTATGGATAGAAACACTAGTTAGGTTAAAGGTGTTTTTCCACTGTGGCCTCTGTTGCTTTAGCTTTTCCCCCTCCCCACCTTCACACCTACCGGTGCCCCAAGTGGAGTGAGACCTTGTTTTGACCCAGTTGCCTACCGCCAGGCCTGGGAAAACGAGGAGGAACAGGCGAGGGCCCATAACGAAGCTCCTCGATAGGATGGTGAAGTGGGCGGCGATGTGAGGTCGGTAGAGGTGCCCCCCCGCGAAGGGACGCGATCCAGGGGGGGGACCTGTCAATGATGGACTGAAGGGGAAGTAGTAACAGGTGGCTGAGTACCACCCGCGGAGAAAAACACTTGGGTAGAGGGACCAGTGGTGACCTG
>JADBJO010015128.1:0-22500 GCA_016801955.1 Conus betulinus
GACCGGAGTCCTTGGAAAGGCCCGAGAAGGCGAACTTTACTCGCATGCCTCTGGGAACGAGGCTGTCTCTGTTACAATGTGTTAGGAACTTGACATGGGACGAAAATCGTGCGAGTTTTTTCAGTTAGCTTCAATCCTTTGTTGATCTCATTTTGGGTCGCACCAGATCCGGTTGAAACGGATGCAGTCTGGTCTATAAAGGTTGGCATAATCAAAACACCAGAACATCATTAAGAGAGGGGAAGTTGAGTTGGAGTCTACTTAGAATATCAGGACTGATCTGATGTTGGAGAGGAGTGTGGATCTCTCTCCAGTTGCTGGTGACTGGTTCACCTTCACTATAGGCGGGCTGACCTGTTTGGACTGCTGTGCTGCCCAATAGCAGGCTGGCCTGGAGACAGGGACAGCAACCCAGGATCTGTTCACAGGTCAAAACATTGTTTGTACTTAAATGGCTAAGAGATCTCACTCTTGTGCTCTGGCTTTCAGCAGTGTGTGAGATCTCATCCGACAAAGGATTAGACTTGTAGAAATATGTTTGCCATACTTATCCACACCCACTTTAGTTCTTCACTCAGATTTTGAGTGGATCGGAATAAGACACTAATGAAATGCTAAGCAAAGTCAAAGTCAAACACCTTCAGCTTTATTATGAACTTAGTTAAAGGAACTAAAAAATACACTTAGCCCGAGTACACACGTTGGTTAGACTTAGTGTCAACTTACTACAAAGCATCAAGACAATCAACAGCATTCATGAATCAACTTCATGATTTTCACCCAGCGTAGGCATACTGCTTTCTGTCAGAAAGTATCTTGACAGATGGTATTGAACACTGGGCAAAAAGTCATATTGTTTTCAAAGATGTTCATCAAGCATCTTAGCAGTTTCCACCAAGTCGTGGCAAACACGTTATTACAATAGAATACTCATCTATCCATTTGATAGATGCCACCAAGTATGGCCATGAAGTGATGGTGTGTTAAAACGTCTGGCATGTATACCAGCAATGCATAGTCTCAAGACCTAGAAACAGTTTCAGCTCGCAGTTCTTCTGGGTTGATCAGTGAACCCTGACACAGGATGTTAAGAGTTGGAGAGGTGATCATTTCCCTACCTGCTCTGCACCTGTCTTCCTACCTGGGTTCACTGGTGATCAGTCTTACAGCCTGTGGTAGACACGTGACGTGAGAAGACTTGATCTCCCCTTTTTGTGTGCTAAGCTACATGTCAGGTATCTGATGCCTGTCTCATTGACAGGCTGTCGGAGAAACAAGACAGCCAATAATATCACTATAGAAAAGAGGGGGGGGGGGGGGGGGAGGGCGTTAGTAAGCAAAGGGGGGGGGGGGGAGAGGGAGATCTGGACTGGTATAGTCATCCTCACGTCCTGCCATGTGAGGAAATATGTAGAAGATTCGAAAACACTATCTCTTAGATGCTACGTTTGCCTTTATACAAATGAAGCAACTACATGTTCAAACATGGGTGTGAGGGAGTATCTTGCTGCTTAATGTTATCGCATCACGTGGATTGTACGATGGCCAGGGTGTGTATGGGGATAGCAGTGAAGGACAGAAGTTGACAGCTTTTCTGAAGTACACAAGACACCACACACCACGTGTTTCAACCAAGCTTGATCACATGCATGACTAGATAAGCGAGGCAGGGAGGGGAGAGGAGGGAGAGTGAAGCAGGCGACGCATGTGGGGTTGCTGTGCATAAAGAGGAACATCCGGCAGACTGCAGACAGTGTGAGGAGTGAGGAGGGTGCTGAAGGGTGACGGTGGAGACGGAAGGTGACGTACTGCTTATCTCCCTTGACGTTTGTCAGACAACAAGAGAGAGAGAGAGAGAGAGAGAGAAGAGAGAGAGAGAGATGGGGGAAGAGGGGGAGTAAAAAGGGGGGAGGGGGCGGGGAGGAAATGTAAAGGATGGTGTGGCTGGCAATTGTCACGTCACAGTGTCCACCTTGTGGAATTGGTCGCCTAAAATATCTCCTTAAAAAAAAATTTTGAAAAAAAAAAAAAAGCAGAACGAGGAGGGGTGTTGTTGTTACAAAAATCTGTTGAGTTGTTTGTGTGCGCATTTGAAGGTGAGATGTCCTTGAGCTTCTTAGGGCATTTGAGACATTGTGTTTGGTACTGCTTCTCAACACGACGGCTCTGAACAGATAACCTTCATTTCTGAACACACACGTGCGCTCACACACACACACACACACACACACACACACACACACACACACACACACACACAAATGCACACACACACACACACACACACACACACACACACACACACACACACACAAATGCACACACACACACACACACACACACACACACACGCACGCCACACACACACACACACACACAATGCACACACACACACCCGCACACACACACACACACACACACACACACAAATGCACACACACACACACACACACACACACACACACACACACACACACACACACACACACACACAATGCACACACACACACACACACACACACACACACACACACACACACACACACGCACGCACACACACTTACGTGTGCACACGCACACACGCATGCACGCGCACACACACACACACACGCGCGCGCGCGCACGCACACACACACACACACACACACACACACACACACACACACACACACACACACACCAATAGAAGAAGGGTGGGGGAAGGGGTCATATGAGAGTTGGAGGGTGAGAAAGCGCTAGAGCAACTCAGAGTAAACCATCAAGAACAGTAGAAGAAAGGGGAACGAATTAAATCGGGTAACTGACACTGCCTTTTTTTATGACATGCAAGCAAAACTGACAGCAATATACACACGGAATAAACACTGTGCGTGCTTCTTTGACGTGTTTGTTTGATGCATGGCTCGTACCTGCACAGAGTTTACCGCAAGTCGCAACACCCACAGAGCCAACACAACTGCATCTCCGAAATCGGTGACGGCTGTCCAGGCGGAGACTATCTGATGAAACCCAACAACCCGGGGACAATATTTCTACAGAAAAATGTTTCCAAATGTCACTACGAAAACTTGCGACAGTTTACAGCAAACCAGGGAGTGGTATACGGGAAGTGTGGGGGGTCAACCGATTTCTGTAGCATGCACGTGCAGGTGGCAAGAGGCATGTATGTGCGTGCTCATATTCAATATCCATCACTCTGGTGTGGTTTCAGTGATAGGAATGTATGGATCATTTACATGCTGCTAAAAGGACTGGATGGCACTGACATGTCACTGGAATGTGATTATCATTTTCTTCAATCATTGTTTTTCGAGTCAGTTGCAAATTCAATGTGGATAATAATCCAAAACAAAGTTACAGCTACATTCAACATTCAAGCCGTCAAACGCAATAATTCATCCATACAATATAAGACAGCCTTTTCTGGACATATAACTGTACCATATCGGATTCACAATATGCCCTTCAGTATGGATCTCAAATTGCGTTCTGAACGAGTCGTCATGGTCAGCGTTGAGCAGACATACAGACTTGAATATTGTGGTGACAGCAGGCCGATAGCAGTGACCTACAGGGGATATCATTCATCTAAGGAGTACAGGGCTGGAGTGTGTATTCAGCGTTCCAAACCAGCATCCATGTTCCTTGCCTCCTATGTCAGAATTCACTTCATTCACGATTCAGATACCTATACTTTCCTAAACATATCCTTTTCTGTTCTTTGTGTCTCCTCCTACCCTTACAAACTGCCAAGTGGGTTGTTCAACTGTTCTGTGGTGAATTATTCCAAATTCCATCCCTTTCTGCAGTGTAAATCTGAAGACAGAGTGTGAAGATGGACGGGATGAAAACAGAAACAGAAGACTGTCCTTTCAGCAGTCCTGAGTGTCAGGGGATGGTGGCGTCAACTCACAAATGTTTTCAACTGGTCTTAGTTGATTTTAGTTCATACACTGAAGATTTCTCCTACGCGTGCAAGAGGCATGGCCTGCAGTGGGCTTGTTTAAGAAACAGAAAAGAAATGAACGAATCCCTCTATTTTTTAAAGAAATATTTCATATTTCGTATAACTTTGGGTTTCATTTCAGGCTGGTACCAGGTACCTTTCATGTATAGTAAATCCCGTAGGTGGTCTGACAATTCTGTGATATACTACTTAAAATCACTTCAGATATGATGAATATGACCAGCAAATTGTTTCGAGGTCGCTTAGGTTTGGGGGCTGGGATTCAACTGGCTTTGGTGAAATGGATATTGGGGACACTACACTATGCGAATTCAGATTACAATCATTTGGTGTGATTTCTTCTCAAGCTGCACCCCCCCAGCCAGAATCCACTCAGTCCACATTCACACATACCAGACAGGGTTTACTGGCTTGCTCACATAGACATGTCACCCACACGTTCATGTATTGTGACAGCCACCGTGAGAACTCCTATCGTTCTGAAGGTTTCGGATTCCTAAAGGTGACTGTTGAGCAGGAAAACGTGTTCTCTGTTAAGAGAAACGCTACGAGTGTAAACGGCATGCTCCGGTGTAATGATGATGTCACATCAGTACATTACACTCTGGTTTTTGTGACTTCAGACAGGACTGTCCAGACAACAGCGATGAGTCCTTTTGTGAGCACCCTTTGTATCAAGGCTTCGGATGTTCTAACGGTCAGTATGTGTCGCACAGCCAACATTGTAATGAACACTCTGACTGTGTGGATGATTCCGATGAGGTTAGTTGCCAGCAACAGAATGCAGCTCCGTGTACATACTGCATGCAGCTCAGAGATGTGAAGATGACACAGCGATTTTACATCAACCTGGACGGTACTGGCTACTTTGCACAGCAGCTGATGGACGCTGAAGAACCCTGTCCTGACACCCATTATCGTTGTACCTCTGAATGGCTGTACTGTCTTCCTGTCTACACCCAATGCAATGGATTCTATGACTGTGTCCATGGAGAGGATGAACAAGACTGTAATAAGGTTCCATGTTCTGGATTGTTCCAGTGTCGAACATCTACAGTTTGTCTCCATGGAGATCATCTGTGTGATGGCTGGGGCCAGTGCCCACATGGAGATGATGAACTGATGTGTGATACGACCTGTCCTGAAGGTTGTCTATGTCAAGGCCACTCCTTCTTGTGTGGAAAATCGTTTCCTGTGGATCTGTTCTCAGAGCTCCGGCATGTAGATGCTTCAAAATCAGGGATGTCGTTGTATGATTTTACCACAGCTCTCTATCTTACTAGTCTAACTCTGTCACACTGCCATATTTCTAACGTATCAGTATACGACTTCTCAATTTGCAGTACCTTGATCTTTCAAGTAACCGTTTAATACACCTTGACATGCCTAATTTTCTTGCGCTACAGAATTTAAAGGCTCTGCGATTAACGAACGAAAACCCTATGAGGTCAAATGCGATAAACAAATTCACAAAACGCATTCATTACTCAGTAATGCAGATAGATATTTCAGTAACAAATCTTAAAGTACTGAGTAGTGAATTGTCTGTTTTTCTGCCTTTAGTAAGCCATTTAAATATATCCTTCTCCGCCATCAAAATCATTGGATGTCTGGGTTTCAAGAATTTGCCACGTCTGCATGAGGTGGACATCAGATGTAACCCACTTGAAGAGTTCCCTTTGGATTTGCTGTCAGCCTCTGACCGTTTACAAAATATTTTTTGCCTCCAATTACAAGCTGTGCTGCAAAAACCTCTTCCTGAAACAGTGGGATAAGATAAATTGCTCAGCACCCCACACTGTGCTCCCCTCATGCGCACAGCTGATACCAACTGATGTATCCACAGTTTTCTTCTGAGTGGTCGGCGCGTGTGCCACATTAGGAAACCTGGCAAGTGTCAGTTGGCTATTGGCATTCAGAGGAGACTTTGAAAGAAATGTTTTGATGATTGCTAGTCTGTTGTTTGCTCACTCCTGTACCGGATATCACGTCAGTATTGCTGTAGCAGCTAATGAGGCATTCAACAATCGTTATATCCACCATGAACAGATATGGATCAACAGCCTGACATGTAGGGTGGCCATCTTTCTTTTCTATCTGTCCAGTGAAGTGTCAGTTTTGATCATCGGGTTCATCACGTTGGATCATATCATTGTGGTCTGCTTGAATAAGAGCTTTGCACTAAAGCCAGTTTCTCTGACAGCTTTCATAGTACCATGGTGTGCTGGAACCCTGATATCTCTTCCATACCATTTCTTCCTGGGCTGTCACACTGGGAACTTCAAGGTCAGTCAGGTCTGTGCCGCATGGCATTATTTAATCAATATAAGTCTAACCAAAGATTCAGGTGGTCAAATGTCATTGTCACTGTTAATTTCGTCATCTACGTAACGATAATGGTTGGCCAGTTTGTTATTTATCGCCAAACACCTACATACAGAACTCTTCTTGACTATTCATCAAAGTCTGTGTTTTCTGAAGTTCACCTGATGAGGAAAGTGGCGACTACAACCAGTGCAAGCTGGATTGTTCTAGGCTCTGTAACGGTAATGGCCACGAATGGTGTTCACGCCGTAAACAACACCCATGATGCCATGGTTGTGTTTGGGTTACCACTCTCCTCTGCTCTCTGCCCATTTCTCTACCTGTGGACTGTGGTCATGCAGAGACGACAGAAAGCGATGGAAAAGAAAGTATTAATCATGTTAAAGTCGCGACTGGTTGCCTCAGAAAAAAAAAAAGCAGGCTACCAAACAAAGAAAAGTGAACTAATATGGGGAGTAACGAAATACAGAGTTCAGGTGCAAGTTCATATTGTTGATCGCCCAGCCGATCGCAAGGGACCATATCAGAAATAGGGAGAAGTGCTCGTAAAGAGACCACCCATATGAACACCTCTTGTTCTCTCCCATATTTGACTTGTCTCGCTATGTCTGACCCTCACTCCCAGGCAGGTGTTGTTCAGATCTCAGTGATGCCCCACTGGCATGACCTTTCCCTCTGTGGCCAGTCTGTGCAGCCCGCTAACAGCCTGCCAAAGACAGGGCTGTCCACCCTCTGATACTGTTCTCTCACCTCTTCTGTCTGCCTCTCCTCCCTGCGGGTGACATTGGCCAGTCTGCCTGATGTTGAAACCAGCCAGTGCCATTCCATGTCCTGACCATGGTGTATAGGTCCTCATTTGGTTCCCTGTTGCCCCTGACTCTAAGATGTTCCAGATCGTATGGTGACATGTCCTATCCAGGGTTTGGAATCATCTTTAGAGATCTGCAGTACGTGTGAATGCGTATGTACGTATATGCACGTGTAAGTGCGTGTGTGCCTGCTTTTCATGGCGTGTGTGCGTGCGTGCATGCGTGCGTGCAAGTGTGTGCGTGTGTGTGCGTGTGCGTGTGTGTGTGTGTGTGTGTGCGTGTGTGTACGCGCGCGCGCGCGCGCGTGTGTGTGTGCGTATGACATGTAAATGAACATGATTCTTTTACGTATGTGTATAGAATATGACCAATGAATACAAGGAGGAGGGAGGGGGTGTTTTAGACGCAAAAAAAAAAAAAAAGTTTTTGTCATGCTTAATGCCTCTTTTACAGCCCCGACGAACTCCAGCTGAAGCCTGGGGGCATTTCCCAATAGCATCTTGTACAAGAAAACACACCAGTAACTTTAAACAGCAGCAGCTGGATGGTATTGATAAGCTTCTAATTTGAAAAGCGAACGAGACTTACCTGGAGGTTGAAGTTTAATGGAGATTATTTCGAGGATGATGTTGGGTAGAGGTATACATATGGAGGACGAAACCGCGCGCGCCCCAGACTTCAGCTACGTGTGATCCCCGAGAACAAACTCGGAAGGGGGGGGGGGGGGGGGGGGGGGGTCAGTGGAAGTACCTCGAGTTGCTGATGGGTGGGCACATGTATACCTCTGCCCAACATCATCCACGAAATAATCGCCATTAAACTCCAACTACCAGGTAAGTCTCGTTTAAATTTCGAATTATTCCTCGTCTGCTGATTGGTCAGACGTATGCATGTGAGGATTTTAGCGTCGGGGATCACACGTTATTCCTTAACACGTCAGGCTCTGAAAGGCAATCAGCTCATAATGTAGTTACTTCCCTTTGTCTACAAGTGTGTCCAGCACGGACTGTGAAAAAAGTCTTCGTAGAATCACTATTTCCATCTTCATTCTGTGTAATGATCTGGTGGTAGAGTCTTGAAAAAGTGTTCCCGTTTGACCATCCTCCTGTTTGACGCATGCTGTCTATTGGTACACATATGCGTAATGCTGCAGATGTACTAGCAGCCCGAGTGCTGTGAGCCGAGTACTTGGAGATGTCTGTTCCAGCCATAAGCAGCACTTCTTTCATCCAACGAGAAACGGTGTCTCTGTTCACAGGTGCAAAAATGCTTTATGCAACTGATAAAAAGTGCTTTCCCAGTTCGTAAGTGGTGGTCTTTTTCAAATACTGCCGAAGGTGGTGAACCAGACACAATCTCTTGTTTTCAAAACAAGGTATGACTAAAGGCTTTTAGTGAGAGTCCCTAGGTTCGTTTGTTTTAAAAAGAGCTATAGACGAGTACATATTTAGACTCATGGATTTTTACACCATTAACACTAAGACTATGGAGAGCCTGTCCTGTCTGACCAGAGAGTAAAGCAAGTAACGTAAGTGTTCTAAGCTTAGATGTTCTGCATCTGGCCACTGTGCTAGCATATCAATGACAGTGTCTACATCTCATGCGTCACAGTACTTTGGGAGTGATGATCTATTGTTGAACACACCTTTGACAATTTTACAGACTACAGGATGTTGACCTATTGTTTCTGCGTTATCAGGACAAAGGTATGCTGAAACTGCACTCCTAGCTAGGTTAACTGTACTATAACTAACACCTGCAGCATACAGTTCTGCGAAAAAACGTTTGCCACATGCACATGAGTACAAGTAGTGATTTAATTTCTGCTTACAAATTTCTGCCATGTTGAATGTAAGTGTTGAAGGACTTATGTGTGCTGGATCTCCATGAATCCATGATTAGAGCAACTGAATTTCTGATAAACCAGAAGTTAAGACATTTTTGCCGAGATCTTGCAGACAAGCAGGTTTAACCGACCTTTCTGAATGTGAGGATGTACTGCTCTGAAGTCGCTGGGTAGGTGAAGAATATGACGTCTGCACCGATGTTCTACTGGAGGGCAGCAAAGATGTTGCAGAACAGCAAACTACGGTTGTGTCGGCCAGTTGGGTACCACGATTATTTCCTCTGCATGGTCTCTCCGGATCTTCTGCAGCACCCGTCCTATAATGCGGAAAGGTGGAAATGCATACCACTGTAAATACTCCCAAGAGATGAAAAAAAAACACATCAATTGCTTCAGGTTCTGGATCAGGCCTGTATGAAGTGTATCGCTGCGTTTGGAAGTTCAACCTGGAAGCAAAGAGGTCAATATCTGGAGAAGCTCTGAGCTGTTGGAAGGCAGACTACAGAGCCTGCTCATCAAGTGTCCACTAACAGTAGTCTGACGTCTGGACTCTTTGTCAGCTATGCATCTTCAAACTGTCTTAATCTCCCCGCACTAAACTCTGAGGTTTTAAAGATGGAACCATGCTTACCTCTTCCATTGGGAGCTGGGATTCTGATGTCCGCGTTTTCTGCTGGAACCAATACTGTCTTTTGTTTATCCTGTGCCTTTGGCCCCCAAAATGACCACATGTGCGACCCGACTCTGAGTAAAAAAAGAACCGTCCGCTTGTCCACAATAGTAGCGGGCGTTTCCGCGGTCTGTGCTCATGGCCTACACTGGAGCTGGTGCGGTCGGTCTCGCGCATTGTCGCAGACAAACTGTCCCCAAACAACTGGTCTGTGATCAGGACCGATTCATCACAGATCCGAGAGAAAACTGCTTGTTTACATGTGATCTGATGCCACTGCGTCTGCGCAACGAAATCTCGCGCGAAACGTGACCCAAAATAGCCACCGCATTGCTTCACGTCTTCAGAATTGGCTTCTGAACTGGGCAAGCCGCTGTCAAATAATCCGTTCGCGGCACGCACGCATGTTGTCGCTGCCTTGATGACCGCTCTCTAAGTAGGTTGCATTTTCAGGTCGATTTTGATGGCCTCAGACGGTAATCTCGACCATATTTCGTTATTTACTGTCGGGACGATCAATTTCTGGCAATTTGCTGGTCTGTTATAGACTTCAAATTTCTTCTTCTGCAGATCCGGGTTAAGTTTGTTCATGAACCGACCATTAACAATTTTCTGCCAATTCCTCTCTCACTTCTTTGCTTACAGGTTCGTCCGCATCATTTAAATCAGTGGCTACTTCTTTCAGCAAGATCAGACTTGTCTCTAACTGGTCAGCTTTTTTTATTCTGACTGGTCAGCTTTTTTAATTCTGCGATGCGAAAAACTGTGCCTCTTTCCCCTCTAATTCTTCCAGTACCTCGTCTTTTCTCAGCTCCAAAACATCACTGTTGTGTTCCTGTTCTGACTCGGAATCATCTCTAGAAATTCGGGCAAATTTGGCGGGATCTGAGGCGCCATCTTCGTCTGGAAGTTTCCTCTTAGACCTAAGTAGTCCCGCTTGGGTCTCGAATGGTTTGTTCAGCTCGCATCTAGCTCTTGAATCAGGCTGCTAACTGATTCTGGGACTGTTGTGGGGCCCGCTGCTGTCCATTGGGTCTGGAAGACCCTCCAACATGGCTGCTGAAAGAGCCGCCGATGTGTGCTCGACAGTTCAGCTTCGGAAAGAGATGAGCACAAAGGATCAAGACTACCATTGTCAATTAGAAAGCTGACCAGTCTAATATGATAACTTTGGAATAGTAAGTTCTTAAATTGTTAGAATCTAATGATTCTACTGTGATTATGACGTTTCTCACTGATCTGAAAGGAATTATAAAGGTCCCAGAAAATTGTTCACGCAAGATAGTCGCTGGGAAAACCACTTTCACGCATCCGTCTGGACCGCATTGTGGGGCATGCGCGTGGTTTCGTCCTCCACATGTATACGCCTGACCAATCAGCAGACGAGACATAATTGATGTTAGACTTCGTCACTGTGGCCTAGATGGCCTCCTTCTAGACTGCCGAAACCGTTTGTGAAGGTTATGAAATCATAGTAGAACTACCTCTGGTGTTGGGAGATAGTTATTCACAAAAGGTGCTTAACTGAATTAAAGCTGTGTTCAGTGGTACTTTTGCCTTTGCGGCAATAGCCATCAACTGGGAGCAGTAACTGTCAAATCATCATGAGGCAACTCACTAGATGAGACGCTGCACTGTTGTGAATCACTTTTGTGAAGTTCTCTGGTGTCTGTTTCTACCCAACAAACACAGAAAACCACTTACTCAGTTCACTACTGATGACAATAATTGCTTAAGAGATTTCCCTGAAGAGGGCGCCAATGCGTCCTTCCAATGAGAGTCTCAACAGAACTTAACCAAGGACACAGACGTGGAGAGGTATTTGAAAGTGAGCTCACCATAAGAGCAGAGCATGAAAGGCCACACAATTTGAGGATTTTTATGCTTATCGATGCGGATGAGGAATATGAGGACCATGAATGGACTATGAACTATGAATGGATTATTCATCATGTCTGGGACTACATTATAGGGCTATGTCCTACGATTACTTCTATAACATATGCTGGCATCAACCAGACCCGAGAGATACAAACACCTGCAATGTTGGTCAGAAAATTGGAGCAACACTCTCAGGTGACGCAACCTCTAAGTGGATGCAACTCGACTCTGCGGTCCCAGTCTCCCAACTGAGCCCGCACTCACACTCCTCTGCCAGTCATCAGTCTAAACTAGCATCAGGCCAGACGACTGTAGGATGGCTAATGTCCCACTTGTCTTCAAAGAAGGTGAGCGCCACCAACCAGTGAATCATGGTCCTGTCTTCCTTACCAGCACGTCCCACTAAATCATGGAACTTATGAAAGTCAGCACCTGCAGGGGCTTGCTGAGGTCAGCATCTTATGTGAAGAGCAGCGTGAGGGCGAGAGGGGGGGGGGGGGAGGGGAGGGCCTCGGGGAGGGGGAGGGGGGCGGGGCTAGTGAGAGCCAACCATTTGCGCTCATGGACGACCTCATAGGAAACATCGAAAAAAAGGATGTTCTGGTGATGGATTTTGCCAAGGCCTTTGACAATGTCAGCCATTCCCTCTCAATCCACGGGATCACGAGTGTAGTCAACACCTGAATCCAGAACTTCGTGAGGCTAAGCCCAGGGAAACCCCAGACTCCACAGAGATGGCCCCAGGTTCAGCACCAGCAGTTTGATGTCTGTCTGCCAAGAAGCCCGGGATTCAAGAGTCACAGATGGAGGCTTTGGGTTCCGGACGGACACCTGAAGAACACGAGAGGCGTGAAGTGAATGCAGACTGAACGGATCATCCATTACTTCTGCTTTCCTTTTCGCGTCCAAGACCAGCATGCATGCCATCAACCTCCAGAGGGGGAACGTTGGCCACCTGTACGCACTGTGATTTGATGTATGTCCCAAAGCGGTTTCTTACCCTTGGGTCGGAATTTGTGTCATCTTCAATCTATGATGAGTGCTGTAGTCAAAACGACGGTCACTCATTTTGAGAGGGGTTTTTTTTTCCACCTCTAACAGATAATGAAACTCGAGGAGGGAAAAACCTTCAACTAGCTTATTTCAGTCTTGAAAGGATTGCCGAGTACTACGAATTGGGTTACTTCCTGATACCTTACATAGTGGTGTGTGATACCTTACATAGTGGTGTGTAAAACAAGAATAAAGTTGAAATATACAACACATTCGTGGAGTTGCCACTTCCTCAAGTCAACTGGATCAGCAATTTCAAGACTACTGCATCACCGAAAAACAAAGCAATTTCAAGACTACTGCATCACCGAAAAACACACAGACAAGCAAACATACAAACCAACTAACCCTGACTTTGTATATGTATATTATGTTACTAAACAGAACAGTTAGATATGCGTCCTTTAGGCATTATAAACAGCACTAAAATTGCAGGAAAAGTACTTTCCGGATAACAGTGAACATTTGACAACGAAAGTCTCTTCGTGCTGCTATCTGTCGAGTACTGTCCTGTGCATTTTCGGCATTTTCGTCTACTGTTTTCTTAGGAAGCCATGGGTGTGGAAAATCTGCTCGTCTGTTGTGCAGTTACAGCACCGCCTGAGGTTAAGTCTGTTTCAATGCATGTCACATTCACGTTAGCTTTCGGTTAGTTTCAGGTTACCATCGTGGGTGAAATAGGGTGCATAGCCCCGAAGCTACGGATATGGCTTTTAAATGGCGGAGGTTATTTTTTTTTTTTTGCTGTACAGGAGCAAAATTTTCTATCTACAGGAGCATCATTTCTTATCTACAGGAGCATAATTTTCTCTCTACAGGAGCGTAATTTCCTATCGAGCAAAGTTTACACTACCTCCGCCCTCACCTACTGTCATCGTGTACCGATCACCAAGCAGTCAGTGGAATAAAACTATTAAACGACCTATTATACGTAAGAACATAACACACTAGAGGGAAAAAAAAACCGATGCTTTCTGTTTCCGCTGATCTGGTCATCATAGCAAGTAAAAGAGCTGCGTGTGCTGCTCATAGATACTCAGTCCATTCCTGTTACTGCTTAGTGATCTACATCAAGCAAACTCAGACTTCTAGTAGAACACTGCCATGCATGGATGGTGGACCCCCTCCTTCCACCCACAGCTCCACACTCATACCCTTCCCCTTCCCACTTCCTCCCATCAACGCCTGTAGGGTGGACGGCATTCCAGCTGAGATCTGGTACCTTAGAGATCAGTGTGCCTGAAGCTTCTGGAACGGGCATGATGCTTTCACAGTTATGATTACAACAGATCTGTTTAAAATCGTCAACGCAACACAGCACGAACGGTATCAAAGTCTCCAGGTATACACGCGTGGGAAGAGTTAAGCACCAGCTTGTGTGTTTGACAAAATCGTTTTCTTGATCTGACAGCCAGATTAAAGTGTTTGGCAAACAACAGAAATTCTATCAAAACCTATGCCCAAGTGGAATAGGTTTTTTTTACTTTGAGAATATTGTGCTTAAAATACAAAAATGCATGTTTGTCTTGAAAGCGACGACAGCTTAAACCATTGAATAATGTAATTACTACTGATTTTATGGAATACTTACTGTCAGTCTGACTGATCATGGCTTAGAATTTAGCTGTCCCAGAGCAGTTTTCTTAAATAGAAAGAATTCAGAATGAAGCAATCAGACTGATCTTGAGAACATCAAACAACACACCAGTAAAAAAATTATGCATCTCTTGCTCAATGTATCTTCAAAGCAGGTGAGATACAGAGTGGAAGGTGTTATTAATTTTTGAGTGCCAGAAAATCCTCCAAACTCACTATATGCACCTGTCAAGGAAACAAACAGTACTCATCTAGGATTTGGAAAACCATGGATGGAACATACGGAAGACATGTACAGCTCGTTTGACAGCTATCAACACTCAAATAAAACTAAGCAGTGAGGAAAAATATCCTGACCGCCTCAAACATCTTCACCGAACTACCATTACTCAAGAGCGTGGAAGACTGTTGAAACTGGCCAAAAGGCAAACCCAACAGAGGAATTCACGTGCAGGTGGGCAAATTGAAATAAAAGAAGATATGTTTATATGCGGTAATGGTTTGGTAGGCACGTCAGGCTGGGGATACCCAGTAAAGCAAAACGACCAAAAACAATTCAGCAAGAGAATAGTTCATACATCTTAAGAACTTCAAGTCTAACAATGGCGGTGGAAGCAATGACGCAAGCACTCCACTGGCTTTCATCTCCAGACTGGCTTAGATCACAACAAGTCATGATACTGGCTGATTCCATGAACCTACTCCACGTGATATTGATAACGTCTTTCCATTCCATTTTGCAGATTTGTGAACCGATTGTTCAAAACATGGCCTGTCTCTTCCCACTCACTGTAGAAAAAATTATTGACTATGTCGGCAAGATCCTTGGTTGGATTTGGACACAGGAAATTTGGAGGAAACAAAAAGCTGAGAACTTGACTTTCCACCAGATAGTTTTGTCATGATAGGGTCCATAGTTTGTGCATGAAGGGATCCATACTTGGCTTGGTATATCTGGCCTGACTTTAGTTTCAGTGCTAGAGATGAAAGGAATCTTGATAACAACGAAGTGTTTGGGCGGACAACCACTGGAGAATAAATAGAAAATGAATAAGGAGATAAATAAATAGATAAATGAATGAATGAATGGATACGTAAATAAGTAAACAATTAAGTAAATGAAGATATGAATAAATGGATACGTATTTGTTTATGTATGTGTCCATTTATTTACTTTTATTTATATATATACAGAGAATGCAATCTGGCTGTGTGTTCGCTTGTATTCTGGCTTGCAAATGGCAGCATCATTTGACTCCCACAGTCCATAGTGCTGAGTCATGTATGACTGCTGGTTGGAATGCTCTCGGTGACAACCCGTTTTGCAGATTCATGTTGTAAAGAATTGTTGCAACCATATCTTACTTTTTACACTCAAGAAAACCGTACTTGCTCCTAAAATAAAGAAGACAGCATAAAAGATCTTATCTTGTCCGATTACCCATCTAATACATGCATAACATTGTATATGTGTACAAATGAAAAATAGCAGACATTCAGAAGAGGGAACTGGTGGGTGAGGGGTGGGGAGTGGGGGTGGGGGTTGAACACATTGCAGCTTTTATGAAGCAATGCACACATTTACCAATAACTTATTTACGAAAGTGAGCAATAAGCTGTGTTTGTTAAATGCAATATCTTTTTTTTTTCAACACAGAAATAAAATGGATCTTTCAGAGACTGTATAAAGAAAGAAGAGAGAGAGAGAGAGAGAGAGAGAGAGAGAGAGAGAGAGAGAGAGAGAGAGGCGGAAGTGAGAGTTTGTTCAGTGTACGCCACAGCCCCTTCTCAAAAAAAGACACAATATACACAATTCACTTATGAAAGAACATAAATGATTAGACAACTGTACCAAATGGCGTGACCGTTGAGATTCAATCCGTCATAAAGACGTAACCCAACAACTCTAACTGAATATTATGTGTCTTTTCAGTGCGATATACAAGTGCATGCAAATAGTCCCCAGTATCATTTCATTTTGACTTGCAATGATCAGTTTAACTTTAAACAGACATCGATTCCTGAGGTCTTTGGGAAGGGGTGTAAAAGGATTTTTGAAACTTGGATGGGGGGGGGGGGGGGGGAGCGCATGAAAAATCTTCTTTGGTGATTCTGGGGTTGCGGGTTCGAATCTCCGCCAGGGCTTTCCGGGTACAGGGGGTATTTCCCTCGGAGTTAACATTGGTTCTGATTCCATTTCCCCATACAGTCCTTCAAATAAGACTATAAACCGAGCTTCCGTGCGTACCAGCACGCATAATATCTTGCACACACGTACAATCCCATCACCAATTTTCGGAAGAGTAGGCCAGTTTGGCCGCTGGTATGGATGACACGTTACACACAGCATGCACTCTGCATGAGAAATGGAAAGAATGAAGGAAGTAAGGAAAACGAGTGAACAATATTGAGCGATAATTGACTGGACGACACGGGAAACGACTGAATGAAGCGCCAACTGGCAACTCTTCAGTCGGCACTACCCAGGTAGGCAGCCCGTTGTGTAAACGAGTGTTGATTGTAAAACGCTTAGAGCTTGGTCTCTAACCGAGAATAGGCGCTATATAACTATTCCTTATTACTATCATCATGTATTATTACACAATAGACAAGGCATAGCATCTTCATCAACATAAGCGCACCAAAACCTCTGTGTTGATATTTCAGTACTTCTGAACCCCGTCCTGCCACAGAGGTCTTTAAAGTCTGGCATGCGAGGGAGAAGCTATCCTTCACAATCCTATAAAAACCAGTTTAGAATGCTGAACAATGAAGTAGTGGAGGAAAACAAGTGCACGTTAACAATTCTTCCATCATTTTACAGTTAAGAATCATTTCCTCCCACTTTTACTAACCGGTATCAAATAACCTATGACGAAGTGATCTAAAATGAAGATATTCACATTTCTACACCCTAATTTAAGCAAAACAATCCAAACGCTTTAAAAAAAAAAACTTCTGGGATGCTCATGGTTTCCTATGTTGTACATTTAACAGTGAAAAAAACGCTTCTCTGCCTTGTGGCTGCTCACATTCGTGTGTGTGTGTGTGTGTGTGTGTGTGTGTGTGTGTGTGTGTGTGTGTGTGTGTGTGTGTGTGTGTGTCGTGACTCGTAGATGTTCACTAATTCGTGTTCAACTGCACCAGAAGCTGCTAAAGATAGGGCGATGTGTAGAGGCTGCCTATGTCTTCATTCGCAAGTGATGTATGTTGCTCTCTCTCTCTCTCTCTCTCTCTCTCTCTCTCTCTCTCTCTCTCTCTCTCTGTGTGTGTGTGTGTGTGTGTGTGTGTGTGTGTGTGTGTGTGTGTGTGTGTGTGTGTGTGTGTGTGTGTGTGTGTGCGTGCGTGCGTGCGTGCGCGCGCGCGCGCGCGCGCGCGTGCGTGTGGATGGGGGATGGGTGGAGACCCCAGAGAGAGAGAGAGAGAGAGAGAGCGAGAGAGAGAGAGAGTTCTACGTACTATCGAAATTTGAATACAATAACAAGCACCAGTGAAACAGGCTTGTAACATTTCGTTTTTCTATTATTTTCTTGTAAGTCTCTGCCCCCCCTCTCTCCACCCCAGCCATGTTTACTCTGTTTTTTTTTTTTTAGGTTATTTTTTTTTTCACTTTGTTTTATTCATCTTTTTCTTTTTTTTCTTTTTTTTTTTTTTTCAAATAACATATACAACATTGGTGTGTAGAAAAACTGGGTTAAACGATAACAATGTTTTGCGAAGTTTTTATTCATCAACCAGCCGACGTGGCGAGGTGGGTTAGTGCCGCGGACTCCTGGCTAGGAAGTCGTGGGTTCGATTCCCATCAGAGTCATGTAGAATTTATCCGCCCCGGCCGGCTCATACCCAGAGTTGGGGTTCATTACGGGCTCAGTTGGGAAGACTGAGACCACACACTCGAGTTTCATCCACTCAATGGATGCGTCTCTGAGAGTGTTGCTCAAATTCCTGACCAACACTGAAGGTATCTGTATCTCTCGGGCCTGGTTTACCTTGGGATATATTATGAAAGTAGCGATGGTCCTGTTATACAGTCTAAGACCAGAATGGAAATCCGTAGGATCATCTCCATCATCTTCATTTTCATTGATCAGCATCGCAAAAAACAAAAACAAAAAAAAAACAAACAAAAAAGAAATGATGTGGTCCTTCATACCCTGCGCTCATGGTGGCGTCAGTTTTGATGTCCTCTCCGCGTTTGTGACCTTGGTTTGATCCCGTTTGTGTCCCCGGTATCGGCGAGTCCATGGAGGCTGTCGTTGAACGGACATAGTGGCGCCCTCCAGAGGGAGAGCTCACTCACGCCGGCACCGCGACTAAGCAATTGTTGTCATCAGGGGGGCTTAGTAGGAGGTATCCTGAGCATGTTGAATCAGAACAGGCGCCACTGAACAACATCGAAATGATTCACCAGCAGTGCAGTGTCTCCTCCGGCGGGTCCCCCTCTTGACGACATTGACTGCTCCCAGTGGATTGCCGGTTCCGGGGCTGCGGCAGGACTGACTGGGCTGTGGCTGTGGACGGGGTATCGGAATGAGTGGCGTGGGTGCACAGCCACTGGAGGGGCACAAAAGATGGGAAAGGAAAAATAATAAATGATTAGTCTTTTTTTTTCCAAAAAAAAAATATTGGTACTTTGGCAAGGATTCAAAGGTACAATTATCTATTGTTTGTCCCTTACCACCTAGTTCTTCATTGTAGTGTACTTCAGTAACGAAGTGGCAAGAGACACATCAGGTGTGTATTTGTCCATTAGTGTGGTGTGTTTCAGTAAGAGAATGGAGAGAGAGAGAGAGAGAGAGAGAGAGAGAGAGAGAGAGAGAGAGAGAGAGAGAGAGAGAGAGAGAGAGAACTCTGAACTCGTTTACTGCAAGGCCACCGGCCTGTATGCAAAGGAGGTACATATATCATGTAAAGACACAAAATGAGAAAACTCACACAGAATAGGATAAACCAACTGGGAATTGCTTTCAGGTATTTTCTATGCAGTTTTCCCCATTTTACCCTTTTAATACAGAAAAAAATACACAGTTGAAAAGGATTTCGCATTTTCTTCTTCTCTCTCTTTTTTATAGCATAATAAAATAACATCGCAACAGAACGTGTAATAAACCTGCTTTCGCTCTGCAGATATAGTGACAAATGTGTATTTCCGTCTAAATTTCCAAAAATCTCTCGTCAGATACTTTTCTCTAATTTCCTGATATACTGGACATACAAACAAAAAATGATGTTCGTCTTCTGTAACCTTACAAAAAGGGCAAGAGTTTTTTTTTTTCTGTATGAGTGCTAATATCGCATATACCCAATCTGAATTTGACAAAAACTGTACGAAATTAATTATTGAAATGTCTGAGAGGTATTTTTTTCTGGTTGGGGCAATGATTTAAAGGAAGATAAGTGGAATATCTTTCACTCTCCTACAGTTTACTTGACCGCTCTTGTTTGTAGCAATCAATAATGCGTTGTTTAAATACTTGTACAAAAAACTTTTCGTTTCCAACTCCGCCATTCACCCAAACTTCGGAAAATCCATAAGTATCTAAGCAAATTTGACTTTGCTGGCCCAATTTTGTTGGTCGATCTGGTTTTGTCCACTCCGCATACATCTATCCTTATACATTTCATTGGCTCGTTTTGGCAGTCTTGCCAGATCTAGCTTTTGTAACTTAAACCAATACCTGATCACCTTTATTAAACAATCAACAAATAGAGGGTACCGGCCAATTTCTCCATAAACCATTAAATTTGGAGTTTTAGGACTTATTCTAAGAAAGCGCTTACAGGCAAATAAATGGGGGGGCTTCCACAATTTGAAAACGTGTTAAACCCCACATTTCAGCTTCATACAACATCATAGGTTTAACCTGGGCATCAAATAATTAAGAAAACTGACTGTTCCATATTTCCAAGACTCCACATTGTCTTCATGATCTCTACCACCCTGCCTTTAGCTCTGCCCGCAAACTCCTCTAATGCAATGTCAAATGACAGTTTTGTAGTTATCGTAAAACCCAAATATTTGTAACGATTTACAACTTCCATCTCTTTTCCTTCATAAAACCACTTTTGACAAATGCCCACCTTTTCTGAAAACCATAATTTTTGTTTAAGTCAAATTAACGGTCAAACCAGAGAGATTTTGATGCCTCGGCGAAGTTGTCTATCTGGTTTTGTAGTCCAACAGGTGTGGAAGAGATTAAACAAATATCGTCTGCAAACAGAAGCAGAAAGATCTCTTGAAAGTCAGGCAACAACTGGAAACCATGCCTTCCCTTTTTAGTTACATTGTCAGCTACCTCTCTGTGATTAATAGACTGAAAATCAGGGGCGACAACAAGCAGCCCTTGTTTCACCCCGGCTGGACACTCAAAAAAGTCCGATATCTCACTTCCCCCCCCTTACACAACATAGAACAGAATCGTATATACCCTGAAGCATTCGAAGCATTCTCGTCGATGTTTTAACTTTCTGTAAGAATAGCCAAAGGCTGTCTCCATCTACTGAGTCAAAAGCTTTCATATAGTCTATGAACACTACATAAATTTACTTTTCTTTTCCCCGTATAAAGATCTTTTAATCATAGAAACAAGCGTAAAAAATGATCTGTTGTGGAGTACTGTTTACGAAAAGCCTGCTTGTTCCTCACATATTTTGTGCTCACTTTCTGCCCATTTACATAGACGAGTATTTAGTATTGATCAATACTTTACTTATAGTACTTAGAAGGGAAACACCACGATAGTTTTCTGGGTTGTTTATATCGCCTTTTTTAAACAAAGGAATGATAACTGAGCGGCTCCACTCCTCTGGGAAGATACTTTTATCAAACAAATTATTAAATATTTTAGTCAAAATGGGAGTAACTATGTCTTCGGCTGATTTAAAAAAATTTCGCTCGAAATTTCATCTAGTCCTGCAGCGTTACCTGGTTTAAGTTTCCTTATGGCCTGTTTGACTTCGTGCATTCTTATTTTTTCATCCAACTCGGGGACATGACATTCATCATAGTCATCGTGCAATAGCTGGGTCACTTCTGATGCTGTTGCACTGAGAGAGAGAGAGAGAGAGAGAGAGAGAGAGAGAGAGAGAGAGAGAGAGAGAGAGAGAGAGAGGAGAGAGAGAGAGAGAGAGAGAGAGAGAGAGGGGGGGTATTTCTGTCCATCAGAAAAAGAAAACAATGCACTGACCGAACAACCAGCTGGGAGCAATCCTGCGCCAACATTTTATCAAGAGTGACAGTCATCTACCTAAACTAGATTCAGTCTGAAAACACACATTGTTCTTGTAGAGAAAATATTTATTCCTCTCAATTTTAATTTTTGCAATAGAATACAATATTAAAAATAGAAAAAAATAAATGTCTCTACTAAATGCCTTATCCCCATTTGGCGTAAAACACCATTCTATCAGGATCCCCTCACCCTCCTCCACCCCCTCCCAATCAGAAAAGGAACAGCAGGGAGCTAACTTCCTATCAGTCTCTAGATGAGACAGTATCAAACCTTAACACATCATAGTTAGCATGTCAGTGTCCATCTGGTAAGCATGAGGGAGTCTTTATTTAAAGAAAAAAAAACAGAAAAAATACTTGAACAAAGAAACAAGAAAAGCAAATTAAAACGGGAACAAAGATAAAACTGCCGATGAAGAGATGCGCGTGAAGCCCTTGAATAAACATACAACTGAGGCAATTAAAAAAGATCGTGAGCATGATCGCCCTGCTGAGTTTGCCACATTGCAGCATATTAGATTGATGATGGCATCCGCCTGGAGAGACAATGGTGTTGCACAGTGGATCAGCCAGTTGTGGAGTTGCAGCGCCTGCTGCGGCTGAAGAGCACGATCCTTGAGCGGCAGACTCTGTTGCAGTTGCTGCAGATGAACCTCGGTCATGAGTGCCTGTTGGTGCTGACGCAGTTCGTTGCCGTCTGCGGCGTCTCCGTTCTTCCCACTGGGATTCACTCTTCTGCTGTGCTTGTTTGATGCCGGCCTTGGTGGTGGACCGCCAACTGACCTGGTCTGAAGCTGCTGTCTTCAGCCCTACTGGGTCGAAGCTGCCTACCCCCAGGTCGCGCTTGCTTGCATCCTTGTAGCGTAAGGCTGGCCGTCTAGTGGGTCTGGAGCCTGTAGCCATTTCGCCGTTCAGCTTCTTAGAACTAGTTCAGATTCCGTACCGTTTCTAAAACTGAGCGGGAGGTTCAGAGGGCGTCCCGGAGTCCGGGCGAGTTTTTATACAGTAAGACCACTCACAGTCGTAGCATTCCTTTTATTCTCATGTTTTATCTGTTCAAACAAATGTTTGAATGTCAAAAAACGAAGATGGGAGGATGTTCAACTGAGAAGAGAGGCACTG
>JADBJO010015128.1:35000-40000 GCA_016801955.1 Conus betulinus
CACACACACACACACACACACACACACACACACACACACACACACACACACACACACACACATACTCACACATCAAAATTTAATCGACAAGTTTAATGGAAATCTGCTTGGGGCTGTGACTGTGTCACTAGTCGGCTTCCCAGGGACATTTTGCTATCAACAGAAATAATTCCCCTAGATATTTCGCCATCAATCGATATTCTGTTATTTTCTGAGTACTTTGTTCCCTCTGGATATTTTCTTACTCCATGATATATATGTTATAAATAGATATCTCATTACCCTCTGGGTGTGTTGCCATCCCTTGATGTTTTTGTATCCTGGTCATAATGCTATCAATTTGTTACCCTTTGAATATTCTGCCACCCCTTGATACTGCGTTGCCCCTGGACATTTTGCCATCAATTTGTTACCATCTGAGTATTTTGTCAGGCCTGGACATTTTGTTACTCCCAAAGATTTTGCTATAAACAAGATATCTGGTCACCCTCTTGGTGTTTTATCATCATTAGTCATTTTTTTGTTACCCCCAATATTTAGCTGTCAATAGAAATTTCATTACCTTCTGGGCGTTTTGGTATCCATGGACATTTTGTTATCCCTGGACACTTTCTATCAGTAAATATTTGTTATCGTCGGGATATTTTGCCAGCCCGGGAAATTTTGATACCCCCGGACATTTCCCTGTCATTAGAGGTTTCGTATTCATCTGGGTGTTTTGTCAGCCCTAGACATTTTGTTACCCCCGGCCATTTTGCAATCAAGATATATTTTGTTACACTCCGGCTGTTTTCTCACTCCTAGACATTTTACTATACCTAGTCAACAAGTGATCTCTAAAAATTGTATAATATTTCGATCTTTGTGACCTCTGAGCATTTGTTATATGTTGGATATTTTGTCACATCCTGAGACATTGTATTAACCCCGGACCTTTTGCTATTCCGTGGACAATTAAGTGTTAACAGATATTTTTTTTTCTTACTCTGAGGATATTTTGTCACTCCTGGATATTTTGTTACACTGGACATTTTGTTTTCACCCTTGGACTCTTTTTCAGCTGAGACATCTTATCATCAATGAACAATTTTGTTTCACCCTGCACATTCTGCAATCAATTTATATTTGATTATCAGTGAAAACTTCCGTTGCTCATGGCCGCTTTGTTATCTAAACATTTCATCGGCCTTGAGCATTTTATTATAGTCATTTTATTAGTAATAGAAAATGTTGCGGCTCCTCGGCAGTCTTTTTTCCACCCCGGACATCTTGCCTCCACTGGGCATTCATTGAGGAGCTATGGCGCCGGACATCTTGCCTCCACTGGGCATTCATTGAGGAGCTATGGCGCCGGACATCTTGCCTCCACTGGGCATTCATTGAGGAGCTATGGCGCCGGACATCTTGCCTCCACTGGGGGCATTCATTGAGGAGCATGGCGCCGGACATCTTGCCTCCACTGGGCATTCATTGAGGAGCTATGGCCCCGGACATCTTGCCTCCACCGGGCATTCATTGAGGAGCTATGGCGCCGGACATCTTGCCTCCACTGGGCATTCATTGAGGAGCTATGGCCCCGGACATCTTGCCTCCACCGGGCATTCATTGAGGAGCTATGGCGCCGGACATCTTGCCTCCACTGGGCATTCATTGAGGAGCTATGGCGCCGGACATCTTGCCTCCACCGGGCATTCATTGAGGAGCTATGGCGCCGGACATCTTGCCTCCACCGGGCATTCATTGAGGAGGTATGGCGCCGGACATCTTGCCTCCACTGGGCATTCATTTGAGGAGCTATGGCGCCGGACATCTTGCCTCCACCGGGCATTCATTGAGGAGCTATGGCGCCGGACATCTTGCCTCCACTGGGCATTCATTGAGGAGCTATGGCGCCGGACATCTTGCCTCCACTGGGCATTCATTGAGGAGCTATGGCGCCGGACAAATCAGAGACCAGTCGGAGACACCTCTGAACATTTTGCCAATCCTGGAAAGTGGAATGGATCGGACACACATCCTACGCCGAGGCCCGGACAACACCACACGGCAGGCACTGGACTGGTACCCTCAAGGAAAAGAGAAAGCGAGGCCGCCCAGTGACCACATGGCGTAGGACGCTGGACAGTGAGCTGATGACCATCAAGCTGTCCTGGGCTGAGGCAAAACGGGCAGCCCAAAGGCAGCACACGTTGGAAATCTGCAGTGAAAGGCCGTATGCTCCCGTTGGAGCGAAGAGGATTAAGTCAAGTCACTGGGCATTTATTACCCCCCAAACATTTCTCCTCCGGCACTCTAGATGCTTGTTACTCCCAGACACTTTCTCATCCGTGGATATTTTGTCATTTGAGCATTTTTGTTTCACCAATGGACTTTCGGTTAGGCTAAAATTTTGTCACCGTGGGGTTTGGGCAAGTTGAAAGTTTGTCCCCGATGGGCATTTGACACCCTCTGGATATTCTGTTTACTCTGCTGTATTTTGTCACTCTTGCACATCTTGGCACTCCCCAGACATTTGTCACCTCTAGACATGCTGTCACTTGTGGTCAATTTGTCTCCCTGAAAACGTTGTCATATATATATTTTTTTTTTTTCATGAGCGCGCGCGCGCGCGCGCGCGCGCGCGCGCGTGTGTGTGTGTGTGTGTGTGTGTGTGTGTGTGTTTACTGATGCGCATTTGGTTACCTCTGAACATTTTGTCAATCCTGGGGTATTTGATTGTCCCCTTCACTTTGTGATTTCCGAAAATTTTGTAACAATAGACATTTTACTATCATGATATTTTGTTACTACTGGTTATTTTAATTTCTGTGCAGTTTTGTTCATTCCAGGACATTTATCACCCCTAAAATTTTGCCACCACGGAAACTTATTACTCATAGATCTTTTGTACGCATTTTGTCACCAATGGTAATTTAGCTAAATGGTAAGGTTGTCACTTCTTAGTATGTTGTCATCTTTTTTTTTTTCGTACATTTTCACCGCTGAATACTTTGTCACTCTCGCAAATTTGTTACTGTTGAACATTTTGTCACCTCTGGACATTCTTTCACTCGCGACCATTTTGTCTCCATATAGATTTTGTTACGTTTGCGTATTTTGTCAACCGTACACACATTGACACCCCGATATGTGTGAACGAGTGAGAGTTTTCTCCCTATGAACACATTGTCATTTCTTTATCCATTGTCCCTCGGGGGAAAAAAGAGGGTGAGGGATTTCACCTCGATATACACCGCAATATATCCTGTTGTCTCTCACCATTCGTTTTATTTTTACCCAGCTTATCACTTACACAGTATTCACTACACTCAGCTTTTCATCCAACATTTCTCATCACCCTACAATTTCTCATCACCCTACAAAGTTGATCGTTTTTTACAGCATACTGCACGACACAGTTAGGCATTCGTAAAGTTTATCACCCAAAAACAGTTGAAAAAAAACAAACAAAAACAAACTTACACAGTTAACCTGTGCACGCATTTTATTAAGCAGCCTAGTTTATTTTCTACAGGGTTTTCCACGGTCAGGGAGTGTGGAGCCTTTATCATCCTAAGCACTGCCAGCGGCGCTGTCCTCTCATCATGAACACTGTCTACTATACAGTGTATCATCCTGGACACGATTATCTATACAGTTTATCACCCTCAAACACGATTATCTTTACAATTTATCACCCTCAACACGCCATCTACACAGTCTACAATACTAAACACTGTTATGTATATAGTTTATCATAGTCATCACTTTTATCCATACAGTTTATCGTACTATGTTTATCATAGTCAACACTTTCATCTATACAGTTTATCATTACGAAACACTGTTATGTATATAGTCTATCATACTCAACACTTTACACTTTATCATTCTAAGCAATGTCGTTATGTATATAGTCTATCATACTCAACACTTTACACTTTATCATTCTAAGCAATGTCATCTACACAGTTTCTCACCCTCAACACTCTCATTTATACAGTTTATCACTCTGAAGAGTGTCATCTATAGAGTTCATCATCCTGAACAGTGTGATCTATACAATTCATCATCCTGAACAGTGTGATCTATACAATTCATCATCCTGAACAGTGTGATCTACACAGTTTGTCATCATGAAGAGTATCATCTGCACAGTTTGTCATCCTAAACGGTGTCATTATACAGCTCATCATCTTCAACACTGTCACCTGTATAGTTTAACATCCTGAACAGTGTCATGTATACGGTTTCTAATCGTTCTCGACTTCTGTGCTGACGTCAGAATCTGTGGCGAGGACAGCCTAGCTGCCGGGGCCTGCACGTGAGATGACGTCAAACCGGGGCTGTTCGTGGTCAAGGACCTGCTCGTCTATCTGGATCCTCTCCAGCAACTGTTGGCCCAGGGACACGATGTCCAGCAGCGCGTCCTTCACTCCTGCCCTTTTGTCTGGACGCCTCCCGCAACAAACCCATCTGCTTGTTCACCCACTCGTTCCACTCATCCACATCCCCGGACCCCACGACATCAGACTGGGGGTCTGGAAGGTCCTGGATGCCGTCGGAAGAGGATCCATGCCTCGGAGCGGCTGTGGCACAGGCCCCGGAAGGAGCGTCACGTTGAGCCCTGGGACAACAGGTGGAGAACATGGTCTCTGGATGCTCGACTCCTGAGATGATTGGCTGAGCAGACGTCGCAGTAGTAATCCTGGCAATCCAGGCACACGTTCACAGCCTGGTCGTTGGGGCAGTGCAGACACCGGACGTCCGTGGCTTTTGTTCAGCTCTCGGCGGACCAGACTGTCTACGACGGGGTCTGCCCCCAGCTGCTGGACAAGCTCGCTGACAGTCACTGGCCGGTCCCTGGTGAAGTCCAGGTGCTGACCGCACTGTTGGCAGGCGGACTGCAGGCCCCAGTCTCGCAGCACGTAGTGCAGACATTTTCCGGCAGATGACGTCAGTGCACGGCAGAATGACGGGGCCCAGACACAGGCACCCACACAGAGGACAGTCGGTGGATG
>JADBJO010015129.1:0-37500 GCA_016801955.1 Conus betulinus
AGCTTTCACCAGGTTAACCCTTTCACCGCCATGGGCGCTTTTTGGCGACGACTTGGCAGATCGCCAAGGGCGCCTTTTGGCGACAAAGTAGGGTGACCTAACTCCCGATACTCTCACGATCCTAGTTCATGAGATAAAAAGCCAGCAATAAATGTCATAGTGTCTGGCCCATGCTCACAGCCATTTGCTTTGTCAGAACACTATTCAGTTCAGTGTTTTATTGACTTTATTCCGATTGTTTTTTCCATTCACTATGACGTCACCACCAAGCACTTTACGTACTCGACCTTGCCGTACATTTACCACAGATCAAGTGCTGGGAATATTGAATAGACAGTTGGTTGTTCCTAATACAGATGAAGAAGACCCAGACAGCCATGAGTAAAGAACGATAGTGAGGGCTTGACCGAATTATTCCAACGTGAAGTGTTGGACCGTTGCCAACTTGTTATGAGAGGCTGATAAGACGCCCACTTACTACCCTACCGCGTGTGCCCCAGTGTTTTTGCGTTGAGCCAGCCAGCACTGACTGACTGTTCACTAACTCTATGCGAGGGAGCCAACTAAGACTTTAGGCAACGAACTTCACACACACGCTGTGGGCCCACTCTCGCTGGTCGAGGTTGAAGGGGGCGTGAACTGACACGTGAGAGGCGAGTATCACAGACGTCTTTCGAGTGGGTGTACAGCTGATTATATAGATCAACTGAATGACAAGGGTTCAGAGACCAACAGGCACATGAATGACTTTGTATTCATAAAAAAAAATATATTACTGTTGAGAGTGAAAGGGACGTGTGTGTGTGTGTTTGTGTGTGTGTGTGTGTGTGTGTGTGTGTGTGTGTGTGTGTTCCCTTTTTCTTTCTTACATGTGTACCAGTAGGCATAAGAATGTGTGTGTGTGTGTGTGTGTGTGTGTGTGTGTGTGTGTTCCCTGCTATTGGAGTAGTTGTATTTGTGGCTGTTTCATGCACTTTTCTGTTGGAAATACCATACTTTCTGGTCTTCAGTTGTGAGTCGAGTATTTTTCCTCCATTGTTGAGAGTTTGTTGGCATTCTTTCTTTATTTTTATGCTTAGAAGAAACATAACATTCTTTTTTTTTTATTTTGCATTTTTTTTTTTGCACTTGAAATCACTAAAAATTTGAAATTGTTGTTGACTTACCATTACTAACATGTTACGATATAATAAAAGTACAGTGTATTTCCTCCATTTTTACAAAAAATAGCATGAGAATTGGTTGTTTAGTTCCAGAGATATCCGCGTTTCACATGTGCTGGTATACAATAAGAGCTTTTTTGGAAAAATGGCTGGCGATGGAGATTTATGCAAAATAGATGTCTGGCGGTGAAAGGGTTAAAGAGCATAGTAGAAAGTTATTGGTCGTTGAGCTGAGCTGTAAACGAACACTAATGGTTTGATGCCTTTGAAAATCACACACCTGTTAATTCCATAGATCTGTCAGGACAGTAAAGCAAAATGAGTGGTACATTGTGTGAAGACTGAAGGTCACTGGTATTTAGGTACACTGCAAGCATACAATAGAACTAGTCTTCAAGCATTGTGACTGTCCATCAGCATTGCAACCTCCGACATACTTTTTCACATTGACCAGTGTCCTCTTGTGTTTTGCCATGGAAAAGAGCTTTGTTGATGGAGGTGGAGCAGAAATATGAAACGGGGCCCAGACAGGAGGAAAAAGATCTGGCTAGTGAATATTTCTTGTGGACAAAGAAGTTTAGTCACTGCATCCAATTTCCCCACACATTTTGTCTCTCTCTCAGTTCATGCATTCAACATTTTAGGTATTCATTTGAAGTACATCATGCAGGTGTACATATTGTCCAGTTATCGCTGTATTTTATGTGTCTACAGGGTTGTAATTATTCACAAAGGAGGGTTGAAAAAAAAAAAACCCACAGAAAAGACACCTCAAAAAAAGAAAAAAAAAGACCCCTAAGTGTCAACAAGCAGAATGCAAGTGATGCATATACGTTGTTCTCCAGATCCATTCTGTTGTTTTCATCATGTTCTGGTGAGTTTTTATTTTAGTCTCCGTTAAAGTGTATGAGGTTTACCCTTTGCCATGGGCTAGGTGATAAGCAAACATTATCTCCCTTCACATTCATGCCCATGTTGAAGTCTTCATTGTTAGCAAGTTCATGAGGATGGAAATGATGGTGACTTCCTGTCATGGACGTTCAGTCAACTTGGTTCCTGATCTGATCACTTACTGTGATCACTACAGTGCTTTTTAGGTAGTGTCTCTGCTTATGATGGATCAGAACAGACACAAATAAACGCCACAGAAATGACTTGGGAGCACTGCAGTATCTCCTCCAGCGGGTTGCTCTCCACATGGCTGCCAAACCCTCTGGAATCATTTAGGAGTGTTCTGATTTTAACTATCGTTCACAAATCCAGTTTAAAAAAAAGATTAAAACTATAAAATTGAACAAAAACAAAAAAAAAACAACTAAAAATGTTCAGTTTGGAGGATATTGCTGAAGACAGCCAATGGTATGTTTTACAAGTATTAGTGATGGCATGCTGTGGCCTGTCTATTTTCTTTGAAGTCCTAAAATGCGTAGTGGAAGCAGTAGAGGTTCAAAATACTTTCAGCGCAAAGCCAAACTGATCCCTTCATCTCCAGACTCCAGAATTCAGATTCTGGAAGGTTGTCAGGTATGTCTCTAATTCTGAGGCTGTGACAGTGCAAATTGGTAAATGGTCATATACTGAGAAAGCCGTGTGAAATGGGAAGGGAATAGTTCAGCATGAGAAGGTGCTGAAAATGAAACAATAATATAACAAAACAAAAACTGTATGAAAACAGACAAAAAGAAAACAGAGAAGGAAAATTGTACCAGATAGAAAAAACACAAAAGAAAAAAACAAAACAACAAATTACGACAAAGAATTCAAGCACGTGCAAAAATGGTCAGTTTTGCATTCTTTTTGTAAAGTTCCATTTACATTCAACAAAATGCCTGAAAGTTTGTGACATCTTGCAAGTTGCAGTTGAGATCTCTCTCTCTCTCTCTCTCTTTCAGAAGACAAAATGGTTAATTAATATCAATTATAACAAAATTACTGGTGTTGTTTTTGTTTCTTTCACTAAAGCCTTTCATGTACTTGACCATGCACTCCTACCAAAAAAAAAAAAAAAAAAAAAATCCCAAGATCTATGCAACCCATGTCATCTTTCCTGTCTGATAGAAAACAATCAGTATCGTTCAGTGAAAAAATACAATCTGTAGCCTGCTGAATATGGTGTTCCACATGGTTCTGTCCCAGGACCATTATTATTTTCAATTTATATTAATGACTTGCCTTTGTTTCTTACTGCTGTATGCGATTTATTTGCAGATGACATGGCTTTAACACGGTAATAGCAGCGGTGTTGTTGAGTTCTCAACAGCTCTTCAGGAGAATATTAACCAGTTAGTTGACTGGTCTGAACTAAATCATTTGTGTCCACATCCACAGAAAATGAAGTACTTGCCGATAACCTTACAAAAGCATCAAAATCTTCCTACTAATTCATTTCATCTTTACATAAATGACATAATTGTTGATGGATGTTTGTGCTCTCCTGAGCATCCTGACAATAACATTGTTACAACCATGCATGTCCAAGAGGTAAAATAACTTTCGTATAATTAGTTGAGATTAAAAAAAAAAAGAAATGGATGTATGCCAAAATGTGTGAATAGCATAAAACAAAAACAGAAAAAAAAAAAAATGCTGCTGCCATTGTAGTGTATATTGCCAGAAAAAGGGGGAATCTATCAACCTTTCTCTGGCATTACATTTTACATTCAGTTTTCATAAATAAGTGTATATAAATGAATTCACACAAATGTATTTTGAGAGAGTCAGGGAGAGACAGAGTGTGGGTGGTTGGAAGGGAAGGGGGTTACCACGGCACAGATTTAACTAGACATGACTGTGAAAAGGGGGGGGGAGGGGGGGGGGGGGGGGGGACCGGGCGGGGGGGGGGGGGGGGGGGGAGGACCGCAGCGCAAATTTAACATTGGGCAAAAACAAACAAAAAACTCGCACCTAAATAAAGAGCAATCCAGGCCATTTCGTACCAGAGTATATTTTAGCCTGGGCCACTTTAAACCGGGGTGTATTCTGACCTGCCACGCCGATGCGGGGACACTCTGACATTTTGGGCGCACCCGGGTTATGCAACACAAGTTATGTCGGTCAGGAAAGCAGATCCGGGGTCAACAGTAGGCTAGAAACGCGGGGGGAAAAAATTGACAGAATGCCACACCAAGATCACGAGCAGAAAGAGAAATCGATGAGATCAATGGATGATGACAGAGGGAGGGTGATTCAAATCGGACATGGACAAGCCGACTTTGGTGCACAGATCAAGATCACTTTAGATTTGTTTTGATTCAGTTTCGAGTCCATCATCCAATTTTTCTGGCCGGACACTCATTATTGAATGGTTTTAATTGTTATCAGATATATCAGATTTTAAAATTACGAATGCATTTCCATAATGCCAAAATCCATTTTTATTTGTTAGAAACTGCTGGACTACAGATGCAAAGCTCAAAGCCTGAGGTAACCCACCAAAACGTGTGCTATTGAACAGTAAATAACGTTTTGAGTATAAATAGACATGTACACAGAATTGTTATCTGAATATATATTTTGTGTGAAATTTGGTTCCACGGCTTTTACTTTTTATATACACATCAAGATAGATGTGAGATGGACCCAAGCATAGTCCTACATACTACTTAACACAGAACTCTTTCGGGAAGCCCAGCTGGTACAAAGATTGAGTAATGGGCGAATTCTACGGTTTGTAATTGGACGTTTGGTAGGGTCAGCACGTTCATTTCTATAATGTAAAATGGGAAGTGTTCTTTTTCTTTGGGAAGTGTTCTGAAAAGAAATGCTTTTTTGAAGATGTGATTTTCTTTTCTTTTTGTCTTCCTCCTCCTCCTCCCCCCCTCCTCCTCTTCCATCTTCTTCAAAGTCATCGTCTGTGCCATTCCAGTAAGTTTAATCCCATGCCACTCATTCCAGGTCCTCATCCACAGTTAGACTCTAGCTAGTCCCCTCGCAGCCCTGGCACTGACAATGCACAGAGAGAGAGAGAGTCAGTGTCAACCTCTCAGGAGGTAACCCACCAGAGGAGATACTGCACTGCTGCTGAGTCACTATCGTGGTGTTTAGTTATGCCTGTTCTGATCAAACATGAGCAGGGTACCAGGTCTTAAGCCTTCCTCTGACGATAGTAACTGCATAGTCGTGGAACCAGTGCAGATGACTGTCCCTCTTTGAAGGGCGCTACCATCTATCCGTCCATGAAAGTCACAATAAAAGAGGTTCCCCAGAGTCCAGCTTTGGGTCAAACCTCTGAGATTCACACTCCTGTCCTCTGGCTTACCAACTAGGGTGTTCTGCTTAAGATGGCCACAACTGAATCGTGTAGCTCCATATCAGTGGTCCTGAAAGGGAACTATACAAGGGCTTGGAAGGAGGCTGCCACAGAGAGCAGACAACCAATAACACCGACTCCGGCCAACCACTGCTCAAGACAGCAGCGCCAAGAACTACACAGACTACAGTCTTGGAAACTTTGTCTTTAAGGGCCTCTGGCCAATATGACGTAAATCTCACCATTCACGGCTCAAGGTCCCTATGAACTTGCCAATAGCAGCGACCTCAACATAAACTCATCAAGGGCACAAAAAGGGAGAGGAAATCAAAACTGAGGTCATCATGAGAGGAGGCATGAAATGTCACAGACCTTTAGGGTTTTTTTTTTTCTCCCCCAAACTGATCGATGAGGATGGGCATGGTGAAGATGATTCGATGGAGTTCTATTCTGAACTTAAACTGTATGACAGGACTGTACTTTACGCTTACTTTTATAGTACACCCTGACCTCAACCAGGCCTGAGAAATACAGACACCTATAGTGCTGGTCAGAAAATTTGCGCAACGCTGTCAGAGACGCATCCGCTAGGTGAATGAAATCAGCTTAGTGGTTCCAATTTCCCAAGTGAGCTCGTAGAAAACTCAACTCTGAGTGGGAGACGGTCGTTGACAGAGAAATCAATTTTGATTTTACTTTAAGGTTAGCTTTACACATGCTTACAAATGCTCACATGGACTGCAGCAGAGATTTTCTTTCATTTTCAGTTTTTTCCAGGTTTGATACAATCCTAATTTATCATTTTTTTTTTTTTTAAAAGACAACTTTCGTTAGGTGAATGGCGTTGGCCATTAAAGGGGAAGAAGAAGAAACACACACACACACACTCACGCATGCACACATGCACGCACGCACGCACGCGCACACACACACACACGCACACACGCACGCACGCACATGGACACAAAATTATCAAAGTGAAAAGACTCATATGGAAGAAAAAGAAAGCTTACCAACAAGCTAAACAAATCAGGATACGTACGAAGTATGGCCTCTTTCAGAAGTATCGCAAGCGTGCCTTCAGAAGAATCGAGTAAGGACTCTAAAAATATGATACTGGGTGGTTTGATGGGAAACTATCTCAGCATTTTCAACAGCCTCAATCATGGTTTTCGCCCAGGCTACTCAGTGTGATGCAAGTAGTTGTAGCACTCCATGATCTGTGTCAAAGTTTTGATAAGAAAATCCAGACAGGGTTTTTTTTTGTTTTGTTTTTTTTTGTGAGAAGCACGACAGCGCAGTCATGTATGCTCAAACGCAGAGACATCACCCTGGTTCCTAATCTTATCAATATCTTAGTCATACGTACGCAATTCAGAGTTGTTCGTCTCCCTAACATCGATTTAATTTTTGAAAACTTCTGAATTGTGGCGTGTGGTCGCTTGGAGAGAGAGAGAGAGAGAGAGAGAGAGAGAGAGAGAGGAACGATAACTGCAATTGAATTGTAGTGGTTCTCACGAAAAAAAGAAATTGTGCTAGCAGTCCACAATATCGTCTGCTGTTCTTTTTCAAAATTTAAGAGGAGCAGCTTACGTGTTTGTGCACTCTCTGTAATCAACCGAGAGATCGACAGGTAACGCATTATGGAGAATATTTATTCTGCTAAGAACGATGTACACGGGCGAAGTTCATATTTCTTGGGTATACATGGGAAAATAAAACAAGCATGTTATGTAACACGAGGAGTGCACGTGTACCAACGCTGCCAATGTATGTTGTCAGTTTGTGTCGATCTTGTTGATTCTCTTTACAGGGTCAGGATTAGGGTTTGAGCCGGAGACCGCCATCAGCGACGTCAAACCCGAAGCGGATGGGGTGGAGGGCAGGATGCCTCCAAATTCGATTTTTCCTGTGTTTCGCCTGTTATGTATGACCGTGATGTCCGCGTGACAGAGTATTTGCGGTTTGTGGCATTAGTCACAACCTTAGTGCGTTAGCGAGTGCGTGCGCATCGTATGTGTGTGTGTGTGTGTGTGTGTGTGTGTGTGTGTGTGTGTGTGTGCGTTAGTTAGCGAAAGAGGGGGGGGGGGGAGGGGGGGGGAGGGGGGAGATAGCAGAGGGGATGAAGAGTGTGTGTGTGTGTGTGTGTGTGTGTGTGCAAAAAGATTCCCTCCCAACTCCAAGTCCAGTGCCTGGAGAAGTCAGTGGTAGAACTAGAAGACTCAAATACTGCATACTGCTAGCCACACAAAAAAAAGCAGAAAGCGGCCATATTCACATTCCACCCCAGTAGTCTTCTTCACAAAGCACAGAAAAAACAACTTTCTCATATTTGCATGTGCCTTGGGGTATGTTACTTTGAGAAAGTTGCTTTTCCGTACTTCATGCAAAGTATGTGGAGTAAATGTGGATATTGCCTAGAAAGTCACTAGTCCTTACTCTTCATCCTTACCAGGTGCACAACAACAGCCAGTTACAAGGTGTAAACAGTCAAGAACGTTGTGTCCCCATGCAGGCAATGTCTTGGCCGGAAGGATCATGTGAACACTAATACACAACAGCCAAAGCCAGATGAACACTTCAACTGTCTAAGATGCAACTTTAAGACAGCCTTCAGTGAGCGAAGGGCAAAACAGCCATGGCAAGGCCCCTTCTGGAGTATAATGCGAGCTCTGGTATCTCACGTAAGGGATCATTGTTTGGCTTAGGTCAGTTCAGAAGAAAGTTGCATGATTTGCCTCAAACCCATGCAATAGGATTTCCAGAGTGCATGCTGAACAAGCTTTGCGAAGCTCATTATTTCAAAGAAGGTCACTAGACTCACCATGCTGTAGAATAGCATTATATCTGTAATGACTTTGTGAGCGAGCTGTCCAACCCCCAGCGACAAGGCAGAGAGGCCTTTATCAGTAACTGAGTGTTGAACAGAGCTGCCTACATTCAGTATCAACTGTAGGCCTTTCCAGCCTGCCATCAGGGAATCTAACCTGTCAAAAGAAGTGCATGAGAATTTAACTCTCGGATGTCCTTAGACGCTGAGTGTAGAGGGTCCATAGTTGTCACCCTACTCAAGATACCACTTATGCTGCCCCCACTTTGAGCTAGTCAATCTATACAAAACTGACTCGCAAACTAGCTCTCTAGCATGATTTTTAGCTTCGCTGATTCTGGCTGAAAGGGTGTGGGTTAATTCCTGAGAGAGTCATTGACGTGTGGGATTTTTCTGCCCAGACTGGATCCAAGGCAGAGTTCTTTCTCTGAAATGAACAGTGTGGAGGTATATATATATATATATATATATATATATATATATATATATATATATAGACACACACACACACACACACACACACACACACATGCACACTACATCGGCACATCATGGGCAGTCTGACAATGTGGCAGGAGAACATGCAGTTTGACATAAAAGTGCTGAACTGTGTCAATGAAGTGAAGAAGAAAAGCATTTTTAATATAAATGAGTGTTTAGTCAGGATGAAAAAGTGAGGCAGGAGATGGAGGGGATTGAAAAAAAATCAATAATATATTAAGCAACAGAGTGTAAAAAAATAAGTATTTTGAATTAATGGATGTTGAAATGAATGTAAGATGTTCAGCAAGTCAGCACAGGGAAAGATAAATATGGTACATGGTTGCAATAACAGAAATGCGTCAAGATTTGAAAATATACAAATCAACACCAAACTCTTCTTCAATCAGAGAAAGAGACAGATCTACTGCTTTGACCCAAAGTAAGACATAACATGTACTCAGACATATGATTTATTCAAAGAAACTTTACTGTATAGATTTCTGTTTCTGCCAGCCTCTCAAGTTTCATGGTGTTGAGATTTACTTTTCCATTTCATATATTGAAGTCTCTTGCTATTCATTGTCTGTCTTCCAGATCAAATCATGACCCAGAGAACAATTCACTGGTTTCGCAAAGGGCTGCGTCTCCATGACAACCCCGCTTTGCTAGCAGCTTGTGAAAACGCTTCCCATGTCTACCCAGTTTTCTTCCTTGATCCCTACTTTGTGAAGGGAAACAACTACCGGGTGGGAGTGAACAGGTGGCGCTTTCTACTGGAATCTTTGCAAGACCTCAACACAAGTTTACAAAAACTGAACCTGAGGTTTGTTGTCAGCGATATAATGTACTTGTGTTTAGACTGAAGGAAAAGGTAATTAGAAATAACAAGAAAGCAAAAAGAAAAAACATAAATAAACTTTAAAAAAAGAGCTAAATATCTACCAGTGCCAGGGCACTATGTGTATCATTTATGCTCTGGAATCCCAGTCTCCTGGCACCCTTATGACTCACACATTTTAAGAAAATCAAAAGGCATTTTTTCTCTCATCATCAGAAGGAATATCATGCCATTAAAGCAGACAACATCGGTTTTGCAAGTGGGCACAGTTCCCTGTGATTGGAAGTTTGTTGAGATACAGATACAGATGCATTGAAATCAATGCTTGTTTATGGCGCAACATCTGCTAACAGTGTTTCAGTTTTCACTAACAATGGAATTAATTGGTATTAACCACAAAACATTCTTCTACAGTTCTTCCACAGGGAGCCGGAATAGCTCAGTTTGTAGAGCGTCTGACTCATAATCTTGGTGATCCTGGGGTTGCGGGTTCGAACTTCCGCTGGGGCGTTTCGGTACAGGGGGATTTTTCCCTCGGAGTTAACATTGGTTCTGACTCCATTCCCATACAGTCCTTCGAATGAGACTATAAACCGAGGTTCCGTGTGTGTGAACGCACGCATAACATCTTGCACACACGTGAAATCCCATCACCAACATTCGGAAGAGTAGGCCAGTTTGGCTGTTGGTATGGATGACACGTTACACATAGCATGCACCCTGAGTGAGAAATGGAAAGAATGAAGGAAGTAAGGGAAAATGAGTGATCGATATTGAACGATACTGAATGGATGACACGGGGAACGACTGAATGAAGCACCAGCTGGCAGCTCTTTAGTCGGCACTACCCAGGTAGGCAGCCCGTTGTGTAAACGAGTGTGGATTGTAAAGCGCTTAGAGCTTGGTCTCTAGCCGAGAATAGGCGCTATATAAGTATTCATTATTATTATTATTATTATTATTAGTTCTAGTGCATTTAACTTAAAAAGGAATTAGATGCAGAAAAATTTGGAGTGGAGTGTCATTGTGACTCTGTGATTGTGAAAGCTTTGGGGCGCTCAGTGTATTTGTTAAACCTTTTCATAGGAACTGATAAGGCCTGCTGGGCTGTAGATAGTGTGATTTAACTTTGTTATTGTTGTTGTTGTTGTAATCTTTATTTTAGGTCTGCATTGAAGTTGAAGTATTGAGTTGTGATTGTCATAAAAATTGTAATTAATATTGTCAAAAGCTGAAAAAAGTTGCAACAATGGAAGAACGTTTTGCAGACTTTGGTGTTTTGGGTTTGTTTGGTTTTGTTTGTGTTTTTCTTGTAATAACAACTGGAATAATGTGTCTAATAGAATGGTCAGCTTAGTAAAAGTTGTTCATGTAGAAATAGATCTACATACTTTTGAGTAATCTGGAGTCTGATTTTGATACCGAAAGTTCTGTTCCCCACCTTACCTACCTGGTGTCCCTCACCTCATGACATAACTACTGATGCTGCTATTCTTGAATGTGTCACTATTTTCTCTTGTTTGTGGTCAAGGTGGCGCCACTGTTCAGGCTCAAGGTGGGCATCTGCCCCATTAAAAAATATCTGAACATTGCATTTCAGGACCAGTAAAATTTTGTGTTGTTTACTTCAGGTCTTGGAAAATTTCCCTCTGGCTTGGGTTGCTTTTAGAGTAATAGACTTAGGCCAGAAATCAGGCCACTTTAAAATATCTGGAAATCACCTTTTAGTGGAGTCAAAAATACGTGGCAATTTGATTTCAACATGATTTTTCTGAGGACGCATTTTTCACACCTTTTGTTAGGATTTCCTTGGTGTAAACAATGGAGAGCTGATTGACTTCCCACAGCAGATAAAGACCATCTTTCCTTTTCATTATTTCTCTGCTCTGCAGTTCCGTCATGCCAGCAGAAAGGCCTTGGCAATGTTGTGATATGTTGTGAGCAAGACAAGATATTTCAGCGCGCTGTGGTGACTGTGAAAAAAAAGTGGAAATAGTCTCCAGCTTAACGAATGTAATGATTTAGGAACGAAAAACAAATGTGGATTAAGGAATATTGAATTGTCATAAGTTCTGTTTGTTGTCCAGGTGATATTGAGCAATGTCTTTATAGAGTGACATCAAAGTTCCTGTTCAGGCCTGCAGCACACTTTTTATAGACTGTTTGTGAGGAGGGGGCACTTCCAAGACAAGAAAGCAGAGTTTTTTTTCACAGACTGATGAAGTTGAAGGGACAACCTTAAACCAATAACGTTTGGTTACCAGCTGCCATGATGAAGTGGTTAGCATCGCGGACTCTCGGCTGGGAGGTCGTGGGCCCAATTCCCATGAGAGTCATGTGGGATTTTTCAGCCCCGACAGGCTCCTACCCAGAGTTGAGGCTTGGTTAGGAAGACTGGGACCACACTGTCGAGTTTCATCCACTTAATGGATGTATCTCTGAGAGTGTTGCTCAAATTTTCAGACCAACACTGCAGGTATCTGTATCTCTCGGGCCTGGTTGATGCTGGAATATGTTATGAAAGTAAGCAGAGAAAACAGCCCTGTCATGCAGTCTCAGACCAGAATGGAAATCTGTAGCATCATCTTCATCATCCTCATTCTCATCGATCAGCACTTAAGAAAAGTCTCAAATTCTGTGGCCCTTCTTGCCCTGCTCTCATGGTGACCTCAGTTTTGATGTCCTCTCCAGGTCTGTGGCCTTGGTTGGATTCAGTCGGGGTCACCAATATTAGCGAGTCCATGGGGCTGTCATTGGATGGACGTAGTGGCGCCCTCGGAGGGAGAGCTCACTCACACCGGCTCCACGACTAAGCAGTTATTGTTGTCAATAGGGATGGTGTTTTGCGTATGTTGGATCAGAACAGGCACCACTGAACTCCACTGAAGTGATAGGGTAGCGGTGCAGTGTCTCCTCCGATGGGTTACCTCCCAACTACTTGACATTGACTGCTCCCTGTGGATTGCTGGTGCTGGGGCTGCGGTGGGTTGGGCAGGCTGTGAATGTGGATGGGGTGGCACAAAAGATGGGACAGCAAAAAAAAAAGAAAAAAAGTAATGGGTTTGTGGATGACTGAATTGAAGAGGCATCTTTAAGACGGATAATTGGGCTTACCTTTAAAGACAGTAGGGTTTGTTACTGACCTCGGTGAAGGGACAACTTGAAGGTCATACTGTTAAGTATATTGATGACTGAACTGAAGGGATGACTTGAAGACTAGAGTTTTGGGGGTTGTCTGTTTTTTTTCTTTTTGTGATGATTGAACTGAAGGTCAACTAGAAGATGAAACATTTGGGTTGTTGATGACTGAACTAAAGGGCACTCTAAATAAAGAAGAAAATAGTTTGTTGAGTCGGTGATCGAAATGAAGGGCCAACTTGTTTTAGAGAGGCAACATTTAAGAGAGAAAGCTAGTTTTGTTGATGACTGTGCTCAATAGGGCACCTTTAAGACTAGTTGGTTTTGTTGGTAACTATGCTGAACAGGCAACTTAAAGACAAAAAAAATTGAGTTTTCGATGATTAAACTGAAGGGGCAGTTTAGTGCAAACAGTTGGAAATGTGATTGACTGTGCTGGATAGGGCAGTTTGATGACCAACAGCTGACGAAGTTGATGGCTGAACTGAACAGGGCAATTTGAAGACCAGACTGTTTGGTTTGTTGATTACTGTTGAATGGGGCAATTTGAAAACAAAGAGCTGGATTTGTCGATGAATGGTCTGAAGGGGCAACTTGGGGTTTGTTTTGATGTTTGAACTTAAAGAAGCAGCTTTAAGACAAGGCTGTTAAATGTTGTTGTGGGTTTTTCCCCTCCTTTTTTGACTATGCTGAATACAGCAATTTGAAGACAAGACTTTGGGTTTGTTGATGGATGTGGTTACTAGGGCAGTTTAAAGACATGATGACAGGGTAAGATGGTTGGAAAAGAAGGCTATTTAGTTTACTGATGATTGTTTATGCTGATGATTGTTTATGCAGAAGGAGACACTTAAACGCTTAAACTTTAAGACAAGTCAGGTCAAGTCAGGTCGAAGTCAAAATCATCTTTATATGGGGTTAAAGAATAAGCTTTACAGCTTTGTTTTTCATCCTGCCCTCACAAAACAGGTGAGTGTGACAGAGACCTTGGGGTAAAAAGAACGACTGTCGGAGAAGGCACTTGGGTTTGTTGCAGATTATTTGTGGTGAGGGGTCGACCTCAGGATGCTCTGCCCAGGCTGTTCAAGGAATGGAAGATCACACGTCTGACGTTCGAAGTGGACACAGAGCCCTATGCCAGGCGGAGGGACCAGGAAGTGCAAGACCTTGCCAGAGCCCAGAATGTGGAGGTGGTGATGTGTGTCTCTCACACATTGTTTGATGTGGACAAGTGAGTAATACACTAAGGTCGGGGTGTTCCTCTATTGTGTCGCAGAATTAGACAACTGTGCATATGTTGATATCAATGCTATCACTGTATATGATATCTACATGTTCTCTTTAGATTTGCTGTCATCTGTGTGTCTGTATAATTGTGTGCTCTGTACATGTAATAGTGTTGTTGTCTATTGCTGTGTCTTATTTTTTACAAAAGAATTCTGTATAGTTAAGTATCCATGAATGATCTTTTAAGTATATTGCCATACTTAAACTAACTGGTTACATTTTGACTTGTTCATTCTTTAAAAATACAGTATATGTCAAGTGGTTATTGGCAGTATATAACTTTCTTTCTTAGATGTAACTACTAGACTGGCTACATGCATTCAGTTGATGTCTCCCGTAAATGTCTGCCATGAGATAAAACCACATGCTGTTTTCTTTCTTAGGCTGTAGTGGACAAAGTTTCCACTGCAATGCTGTCAATTTAGTATGCAAAATCCTAATACATCATATTTCATAATGCAGAGATGCCACATGTTTGGGATGCATGTTGGTGTCATTGTCACCCTGTTTGTCACAAAACAATGGGACATCAAACGTTGACAATGTTACTATGATACACCAGACAGACAATAACATGGTCGGCATGCATTTGTTAGTATAAATCATCAAAGGGTGGCCTACCTCAACTTGTAAACAGCAGTCCTGGTTCAGTAAATCCAGTTTGGGGTGTCACAAAGTGTCACATGATTGTCACATACTCAAACATGCGGCCAGGGTAACTTTACGGTTTTTTGTTTTTTATCCTAAAAGGTGTGTTTGTCACTACTTAACGATTTTCAACACCGGACTATACAGTCACAGAAGAAGCAAACTCCATTATTTACACTCTGATGTGGTGTCTGGTCACACACAGCAGGAAGGTGAGTGTCACCCTGTCACATGTCACCAATATGGTAAAACACTACTCTTGATCCATGGTTTCTACCATATTTGCCGCATGGCAGAAACTGTGGTTTCGACATCACCCCACTGATCCATGGCTCGCTAAACCTAAACCGAAGATCTGTCGACCAGTAGCACCAGAGTCTTGGCAGACGTTAGATTCCATCATGACGAGCACAACTATGTATGCGCGCATCTCAGCAGGTGTCATATCCTGCCAAAGTGGGTCAAGTTGCCCCGCTTTGTCATCTGCTGCCTGGCGTACAGGTTCGTCTGGTCAGCAGCCGTAGTAAAAAAAACAACTGCGGCAGGAAGAGAAAAAAAATAATCCAGAGGTGTAGCCGTGTCTGGCAAATCATGATCTGGCCCAGTCTCCTCCTCAAAAAGCTGAACTACAGGTGTGGAAGTGGCCGGTCGCCACGTGGTCACAAACGCAGACAAAGGCACATCATCATCATCTTCATCACTTTCTTCACCTTCTTCTCCCTCTTCTTCCTCTCAAACATCATCACATCACTTTCATTTAACTCCTCTCTTTCATTTCTTTCTACTTCTTGTAGTATTTCATCCAACTCCTCTTCATATAATCCTAAAAATCGCCGTCAGTAGAAGCGCTAGCAGACGCCATTTTCAGAAACAAGGCGATGCCGTCTGCAGCAATGGAATGCGGTCAGTTCACGACCCTAGTCTTTGTGAATGAATCCTTTCCCACACCCCATACTACTGCTAAGATTTCATTGGACACCTCTCAGGGATGCACGTTTATTTTTGGCCAGTAGCGGCGGCCGGATACGGGCGAAACGAATGCAAGAGGGTTAAAAGAGGGACTCGAAAACGCTAACGGAATCCATTTTGCAGCACTGTGGCTCTACTGATTGTGTATAGCTGATGCATTTGAGTCAGCTGCCTGACTGAAGCATGTAGGAATGTCCCCTCCTGTACTTTGTTGAAAAGTCATGTGATGAAACTGGAATGTGAGGGACACGATCTAGGGCATCATGGGACAAGAAATTTGGATGTTCAGGATTTGTTTGTGGACAGTCAAGGGGTTAAGACAGTGTGTCAAAGATGTGAAATTGACAGACGAATGTTTAAGAACAGTTGCAGTCACAGCATGTTTATGAATACTGATAATCTTTTTCAACCCTGTGTAATTGCACTCGGCAACATGGACACCTTTATTTGGCTGACAGTTAAATTCGCTCTTGAACCTGACATTGAAATGGAACTTTGACTAACTATAGTGTGTGTGATGATGGTGGTGGTGGTGGGTGGTGCGTGGTGTGTGTGTGTATGTGTGTGTGTGTGTAAACCCAGGTTGAAAATGTATCACAATCAGGTCTTTTTGGTTGGGGCGGACGTAGCTATACTCCGTGTCTGATAAGTCAAAAGGTGTTTTCACCCATACTTCCAAATCTTAGAGAATAACTGACTTTTGTTCTTCAGGTGCAATAATAGTTGTCAAATAGAACAATAATATCACAAAGAAATAAAAGACAAAATTAGCTTCAGGTGAAGACACCATTTTACTTAGCCACTCGATAAATTCAAGAATTGGCAGGATCGTATTCCACTTTGGGTATCAAGTGATCATTCTGTGTGCAAAGAATTTTGAGAGAAAAAAAAAAAGTTGAGCAAAATAAAAAAAAAAACATTCATATTTAGGGATCCAGGAAAATAAGTTGGCGAGAAAGATGGTTGTTGATTAACATAGAAAAAACAGTTATAAACTCCTGAGAGAGACTACAACTATTTCAAAAGAGAGAGAGAGAGAGAGGAGAGAGAAGAAAAAAAAAAAGTACAAGCTCTTAACCAGTGTTATTCCCAAAATTGGCTTCAAAATGAGGTGATTGGCATGTTTTTCAAAATGCTAGTTTTCTATATCCATTGCTCATGTTTGCTTGACTTCGAAAGACGCCAAATCATTATTTACTTCATTTGGCAACATTTACCATTTATGGCCATAGTTTTCAGAGATGAAATTGCTCATAGACCCAGAGTGATAAAACAAGGCTATTTTTAGTATGGATGATTTGGGTATTCTTGACTCATCTAATGTTTAGGGACCTAGAAGCTGATCCACATGTCTGAATTCTTGAGAGTGAATTCATCTTACGATCTGAATTTCAGAGGATAAAGCAAACATGCTTGAAAATAATTCTCGAGAATGAAGTGACGCTTCAGAATGTAAATGAATGCATGCTGCATGTCACTGGGAGCCCTGAGGGTGCTAGGACATGCGAGTGTACGTAGTTTAATGTAAGACTGTGTGCAAGGATTAAGTGTGCAGGAAATTACATTATAATGCTGAACAGTTAAGTAGTGGGGGAAAACAAATGCAGGTTAGCAATTCTTCCATCATTAAGATAATGACCTGGCAAAGATTTGAGGAAATTACATTGGCTGGATTTGAGGAAATTACATTGGCTGGAAACTAGGAAAGGGTGAATGGTATGTGATGATGTATATAAAAGTTCTTGTCTCTGTCTGTAAGGACTCTAGCCAAGAATAAAGGATCGCCACCACTGACATATCAAAGCCTGCAGAAGCTTCTGTCCTCCATGGGGTCGCCACCCAAACCAGCAAGCTCATTATGCAAGGCACACGTGAAAGGTAAGAGGAAACTGGAAATTGTTTTGTCGTCAAACTGAGGTCAGCGCTAGTAGATGTCACATCAGTATGGGATCTGATGGATATAGCCCAAAGAGGGCCTTAAGTGTGACGGTTGATTTCTTCAGAAGACCAAGTTTTGGTTTATAAAGTGTCTGTTATGATGTGTCTTTGGCAGAATTTGTAACACAAGATATGTATTATGTGTCACTGATGATATTTTTTATAGAACATGTAGACTTGTATGATGCCTCTGTGATATTTTTGAATGACATGAAAACATGTAGGATGTCTCACTGATGTATAACAGAATAACAAATATGATATGTCTCAGGTAATATCATCGTTTATTGGAGTGACAGGAATAATGTGTTTTCAGATCAAATTGTGTTTTTGTATAACAGGTTGACATCTGTGATGTGTTTCTGACAATTTCCTTCAATATTTCTCAGTTGTAATGTGATTCTGATTTTTTGTGTGCAAAAGTGACAAGTTTCACATTTTTTGACAACATTATTATACAAAGACATAATTATGATGTGAACCAATTGGCTTTTTTGTATAACAGAGTAACTTATTAACTTATGTATCTGATGATATTTTTGTCTAGGTAAGTAACAAAAATGTATGCTTCTGCCAAGTACTTTTTTTCAGCTCTGCATCTAAAGGAAAAAAAATCAAACAGACTGATAAACGTGATTTTTACTTGACATTTCTGGCATAATAGATAATGCATGGTTTATTCATTTGTTAACTTTCTGGTGTTTTTACTTGACATTTCTGGCATAATAGATAATGCATAGTTTATCCATTTGTTAACTCTCTGGTGTTATTGTGCTGAGGTTAGCTCTGATCAAAATCAAAACAAAACCAAAAAAATCAAACTGATAAAAGTGTCAAGGTTGTATCATCTTATTTCAGATTGTCGCAGTCCCGTGGGTGAAGACCATGAGGACAAGTACAGAGTTCCTTCCCTTGCTGACCTGGGCAAGGACGAGTCAGAGTGCGGACCTGGCTGTATCCTGGAGGAGAGTCGGAGGCCCTTGAAAGGATGGAGAGACATCTTAAAAAGACTGTAAGTGTTGGGATTCTCAAAAGCCTAGGAGACTTTATGCAAGGGTGTTACTTTGCACATGCTTTGCCTAATGACAGAACTGAGCGATGGTAAACACAGTTATTGTCGGCCATTTTCCATTTGCTCTGTGATGACCTCAAAACATGAATTTCCATTTGCTTTGTGATGATCTCAGCAGAGGATTTTTGCCCCGTAGAAGTACCAGAACGAATTGTCCAGAGAATCATAGGAACTTGCACTGAATTTTTTGAAACTTTTTTTTTCTGCATTCAAAACAGAATGGTTGAAATGCATCCCTCTCTATTCCAAATATGTGGCTAAGTGATACACGTAGTGCTGGCCATTAAGTGAAACAAAAGATGGAATTTATTACAATAATAATAATAGTAATAATAATAATGATGATAATAATGATAATGAAAACATAGCCTTATAAAAGGGTTGCCAAAGCTTCAAGGAGCTAACAATCCACACTCTCCTTATACGCAACGGGTTGCCTTCCTGGGTAGTACCGACTGAAGAGCTGCCTGCTGGCACTTCATTCAGTTGTTTCCTGTGTCATCCAGTCAATATAATTCGCCCAATTTCCTTACTTTGTTCATTCTTTTCAATTTCTCACACAGGATACATGCTATGTGTAACATATCTTCCATACCAACCGCCAAACTGGCCTTCTCTTCCGAAAGTTGATGATGTGATTTTACGTGTATGCAAGACGTTATGCATGCATTTACACATGTAACCTAGGTTTATAGTCTCATTTGAAGGACTATTGGGAAATGGAATCAGAACTCCAAGGGAAAAAATTCTCCTGTACGAAAATGGCCCAGTGGAGATTCGAACCCACAACTCCGGGATCACCAAGATTATGAGTCTGGCGCTCTACCAAGTGAGCTATTCCGGGCCCCAATAGTACTCAAGTTCTCATGCTGGAAATGAGCTTTATTTTGTTTTTTCTTTCACTGTATAGCTTCATTCATCCACACATGGGTGGGGTGTGTTGGGCAGAACTGGATCTGTAAGTTCGAGAAGCCCCAGACGTCCCCTAACAGTCTGGAACCCAGCACCACTGTCCTCAGCCCCTACCTCAAGTTCGGCTGTCTGTCCGCCCGCACCTTCTACTACAGGCTGCTGGAGGTCTACCGCCTGAACAAGGTCAGCAACAGGCTTCAAGCTGTGTGTTGATGGGGCTGTGGATTGACAGGGTGTGTATATATGAACACTGCCAAAATAGGCTGCATAGTGAGGCGATGGCAGAGAGAAATCTAAGCAAATTTTGAAATAGCTCATTTTCATTCAGTGCCCATCTTGCGCCGAATTTGACAAAGATAAGTGATTGCTTGTTCTTAATTTTTGGTTGTCCTGAATGTTGTTTATGTTGTGTGAAGAAGACCAAAGAGGTAGAAACATGTCGTGTTCTGTCTTGTGATACATTCGTCCACATTGTTTGGTGAAGCTATTATAAATACTTTAAAAAAAAAAAACCTACCAAAGTAGTTCAACAGCAGTGCAGTGTCTCCTCTTTTAATGTGCCCTATGTTGACAAGATGTTAGCACAATGCAGTTATTTTATGTTCTGGAAGGCAATAGACAAATTTTGGATGGGGTTTGTGTATGGAGGGGGAGGGGGGGCAGGAAGGGCAGGTGGGGAAGGGAGGAGAAGAGAGGGGGGAGATGAGCGCCATGGGAATTAGGTTGAGATTTGATTGGAAAGTGTGTGAGACTTTGTTCTGGAAGGTTTTTTCATTAGAATAAAAACTGTTGTATTGAAAAAAAAAAATCATTCTGGTCTAGCACTGTAGGTGCTTGTATTGTGAAGAGAAGAAGCATCTGAGACACAATACTTACTCAAATAAAAAGATTGTTGATGGGGCTGTAGTGTTGAGGATCAGACAAGTAAATTTTCTCTCTCAATGAAAAATTGCTATGGTAGTGTATACTGATTTTGTTCTAGACAGATATCTGTTTTGCTTGTAAAGCTGTGGTTATGAGACCCTTGAAAAAGCAGTGGTTGTCATTAAATCTTTATGAGGTCCTTGACAGGTCCTTGGTTGTGTTGAGGTCCTTATCAGGTCCTCGAAAAGTCTTTGGTTTTTCTTTCATAAAGTTCATACAATGTCTTAAAGAAGTCATTAATTCTGTTTGCATGAAGCCCATATTGTGTTCTTGACAAGTTCACTGTTTTGCTTTCATGAAGTTCACATCAGGTCTTTGAAAAGTCCTTGGGTTTGTTTTCATGAAGTCCACATCACATCCATGAAATGCCCTTGTTTTTGTTTTCATGTAGTCTATATCAGGTTCATGATTAATCATGGAAATGTTGGAAAGTCATTGAAAGTCATGGAATGTAAAAAAAAACCGTATTTTACAGGACTGAAAGTTTGTGGAATTATGGTCCAAGTAATGGAAAAGTTATGCAGGTTAAATTGAAACCTACATATGCATTACAGGTCAGGGAAATTATGGAATGTTACTGAATGTCTCCGGAAATCTGAAAGTAATTCTTCAGATTGGAATTTCATGCATGCATTTGGTCAAAGTGTTGGAAGAGTCATGGGGATTAAAGATGAAAACATTCAAGCTGTATAGATTCTTTACAGAAATTATGGAAAGTCATTGAAAATCATGGACTTTTTTTTGCAGTATTTTTTCAGGGCTGGAAAGTTGTAGAATTACAGTTGTAGTGGTGGAAAAGTCACGGAATTGAAATTGAAACCTTCAAAATGTAAAACGCTGGGTGTGGGCTCATGTGTCTCAAAGTGCAAAAATCAAGTGAAGATGTAGCCGTTTACAGGCATCACTTAGAGGTTAGAGCATTTGCTCCTGAAGTTGACAGCAGTGATGGGGTTGGATTTTCTGGGCTTGAAAGCTCTCTCTGTCCACCCAGTCGTTAACTGATACATGGTTTTCTTTACCAAGGTTAAAGGCAGCAGAAATACACGCATGCCATGCCGTAGACATTGGTGAATCTATGTCAGTTCCCTGCCCTTACAGCCAACAGGTTACGGGAATTTTAACCTTTTTGAAAAAAAAATGTTTAAGGTGTCACTGAAACAGAGATGTTGGTAACAGCAGAAAGACATTTTTGGTATAAAAACCTCATTTTGCGTCACGAGCATTTCTCAAAATGGCATAGAAGAGCCATAAAAAAAAAAGTCATCGAACTCTGTACCAGTCGATCTGTATGAATGGACCGAGCAGAACTGCAGATGGCGATGATGGACGCAGGTTTCTGTGTGATGTCAGACTCACACCCAGCCTCCTGTGTCCCTCCACGGCCAGCTGCTGTGGCGTGAGTTCTTCTACACTGTGGCTGCGGGGACCCCCAACTTTGACCGCATGCAGGGCAACTCTGTGTGCATCCAGATTCCCTGGGACACCAATCCCCAGTACCTGACTGCCTGGAGAGAGGTAGAGTGGTGATGAGAAATGATTCCCTTTAAGACAGAGGAACAGTGATGAAGATGAAGGGATGAAGGATTTTATGTGAGGCACAGCAAGAGAGGTGATGTGGGAGGAATTTCCTCTCTCTGGACACAGATGAGGAGGGAGGGATTTTCTTTCTCTGAACAGGATTTCCTTTGGACAGAGATAGAATGGTGAGGAGGGAGGGATTTCCTCTGGACAAAGATGGGGTGGTGAGGAGGGAGGGATTTCTTTGGACAAAAGATAGAGGGATGAGGAGGGATGGATTTTTTTTTGAACAGAGATGGAGTGGTGAGGAGGAGGGAGGGATTTCCTGTAGACAGAGATGAAGTGGTGAGGAGGGAGGGATTTCTTTTGGACAGAGATGGAGTGGTGAGGAGGGAGGATTTCCTTTGGACAGAGATGGAGTGGTGAGGAGGGAGGGATTTCCTTTGGACAGAGATGGAGTGGTGAGGAGGGAGGGATTTCCTTTGGACAGAGGTAGAGTGGTGTGGAGGGAGGGATTTCCTTTGGACAGAGGTGGAGTGGTGAGGAGGGAGGGATTTCCTTTGGACAGAGGTAGAGTGGTGAGGAGGGAGGGATTTCCTTTGGACAGAGATGGAGTGGTGAGGAGGGAGGGATTTCCTTTGGACAGAGATGGAGTGGTGAGGAGGGAGGGATTTCCTTTGGACAGAGATGGAGTGGTGAGGAGGGAGGGATTTCCTTTGGACAGAGATGGAGTGGTGTGGAGGGAGGGATTTCCTTTGGACAGAGATGGAGTGGTGAGGAGGGAGGGATTTCCTTTGGACAGAGATGAAGTGGTGAGGAGGGAGGGATTTCCTTTGGACAGAGGTAGAGTGGTGTGGAGGGAGGGATTTCTTTGGACAGAGGTGGAGTGGTGAAGAGGGAGGGATTTCCTTTGGACAGAGATAGAATGGTGAGGAGGGAGGGATTTCCTTTGGACAGGGATGGAGTGGTGAGGAGGGAGGGATTTCCTTTGGACAGGGATGGAGTGGTGAAGAGGGAGGGATTTCCTTTGGACAGGGATGGAGTGGTGAAGAGGGAGGGATTTCCTTTGGACAGAGGTAGAGTGGTGAGGAGGGAGGGATTTCCTTTGGACAGAGGTAGAGAGGTGAGGAGGGAGGGATTTCCTTTGGACAGGGATGGAGTGGTGAAGAGGGAGGACTTTCTTCTGTAGAAAGCTGAGGAAGGAGAAATATTCTTTATTTTTTTGGAGAGAAATACTACAGGATGAAGAAATCCATTTTTCTTTGTAGGTAGAGCTGTGGTGATGAGGAGAGAGTCATTTCCCTTATATATGGACAGTGCTAGAATGGTGATGAGAGAGGGGTTTACTTTGTGTTGGTTGCTTCATTATTTTCTGATGAGAGATGTAAAATGCAAGTTCATGTAAGCTTTAAGGCATGATTGTCATGTTATGGTATAAGATACAATGCACTTGTTTGTACTGCAGCCATCAAGTGGGATCAGTTGTGCAATATTATGTTGTAGAGCACGCTCTAAGCTTTAAGCTCATGCTGCTGTTATTATATTGTGCATGCATGCTATGGAGTTGTGATTAACCTTTTGAGCGCCTTTGAGCCGTCAGCTGACGCAGCAGTAAAAATGTACTTCCAGTGCCTATGGGTCATCCACTGACGTCATGCATTTTTCTTGAATTTTCTTTAGTTACTATTCCTATCAAAGGACTGAAATAGAGTGTGTGTAGTAAGCCTTATATGTCTGCAGTATTAAAATGATATGCAAATGACCACACGTGAGGCGAAAGACCATTTATTCTCATCACTGACTGGATGACCAGCCAGCGCTTTGTCTCGCTTGCAAAGATGACGGCGCAACCTTCGACGAGTGTAGCGACCAAATCAGCTTACTTACACAGCTGAGCAGGCTCTGCTAATCTTTTTGACAAAGATAATAACCTTTTATTCAACGACTCACTCGAGCATGAGGGTGAGATGATGATAGTGATGGAATTGCCGACCATATTCGTCAGTTATTGAGTCGTGCTGTGCGATCTGAAGAGTGTGTTCAGCTGACTGGTTACCAGCGTCGAACGAGCCAGCCTAGTGTGTACTCTGCACTGTGTGCGAGTGGCCAGCGACGTGTTAGTCAGCACGAGAGGGGAGCGCGGCCTGCTCGCGGCGTGACACGGGCAGCAGGAACGGTAGGGGAAGATGAGGAGTGAAAGAGAGGGTTGAAGTCCAGCAAGGGGGCGTGGTGGGGGGAGGGGGGGGCGTGGTCGTGGACTGACCTGTCTGCATGAGGTGTGAGCATCTTGACTGACTTCTAGACTGTTCTACTTTCATTTACAGTTGTTGTGTGACAATATCAACTTTATTTTCAACTTTTTTGCTCTGTGTTCTTTTTTGGATGTGAAGCTGTAGTGGTAAATATATGTTTTTGATCATGCAAAAAAATCTATCCAAATCTAAATGCCTAAATATTTTTTATGATCAAAATTAAAACAAAAGAAGCCCAGATTCAAAATCTCCATTCAATTTCCTTCAAAAATCATATATATTTCATTTTTATATCTTTTGTAGTTTCTGAGCTAGAATTTTTTGTTAATTATTACTCCCAAATCATTAGATTTCCCTGCACTGGGGAAAGCCTTTGTTTGTAATATTTTCAGGCAGTGAATGGGTTAAAGATTCGTTAAAACCAAATATCAGGACTTAAGACATGTCCTTTGATATGTTGGGGTGTTTTTGTTCACCACTGGAAAAAAAAACAAGCAAAACAAACCAAATAAGAAAAGACCCACCTCTTAGACGTCGTATTTCACATGACCAGAAATTGTGTGTGCTTCAGTTTGTGTGTATATATTGATTTTTTTATTCTTTGATGAGAAGTAGCAATCTTTCTGCATTACAGAATGAGACCAGAGTGAGTAAGAATCCATCACACAAATGGTCGACATTACTCATGAGCTAGCTGCTGAATTCTAGTCATGAATGAAATGGATACTTCTAGCTGATGTTGAAGTCTTTGAACTTCAGTGAGCAAGAGACAGGGCAGCAGCCTGCGAAATACATGGCTTTGAAAGAAAACATTTGGATTGTTGATGAGAAAAACACAAACAGTACCTTTCCAATGTGCTTGGTCTGCAAGAAAAATGACCTCTGTGGGTGCTCTGTGTTTGGTTACCTCCACGCTGGAAGACTCTGTTTTGACCTGCTTCTGTTTGTTTCTCTGTCAGAAAGAATACTCAGAAACTTAGGATAAGATAAGATAATGTTGCATATAGCCCAGCCGACCGCAAAGGGCCACATCAGGGCTGTCACCACATTGAAGTCAACTCACAAGTCATTCATTTATGCAACTCTTTAAAATACATTTTCTGAAGACCCACCTGAAATTTTGTAAACTGTTACAAGTATGTCAATGAGATATGGTAGAAAGATGAATTGTGGTCCATTGATTACACTATTCATTTTAGTTTGGATCTATGTTGCAGATTTTCTAGGCAATAGTGAAATGTCCAACGGCCACACATCTTGTCTTGGGTCAAGTGAGCCAAAACTGGGTTGCGTGCTGTTCACAGGGTTTGCAGGGATAGGCCAGAGAAGTGACAATAGTTAGTCTGTTGTGCGCTATGTGGTAGACTCAATTGCTTCTCTCTCTCAACAGGTGTTAGTCGTTCTTAGATCACAGGGCAGATCCTGGATCAGTTTTGAGAGATTACACAGGAACTATTTAACAGTTTTAGAGAAATGTAAAAAAAAAAAAAAAAAAAAAAAGAAAAAAAAAAGAGAAGGTGGCTGAAGAATAACTGATTTGATTTTGATGTTGATCTGTGGTATGGATTGGGATCAAAGGGTGGATCCGGGATTCATTTGATGTTGGCGAGGTTTGTACTTGCCCCATGTACTCATCTGGGAACTTCAGAATTTGGAAGTGGGCTCACTCGTGCTTTAGATATTAATGGTACAGCGTATGTTGCTGCTTGAAATATGTACGGCTAATTCCAAAGGAAAAGGAGAAATAACTGTAGTGTCGTTACCATCTCACCTTTTGTGAGTACTATGTGCTCATCTAATGCGAGTGCTGACTGTCATTTTCACTCAGCTAATGCGAGTGCTGACTGCCATTTTCACTCAGCTAATGTGAGTGCTGAATGCCATTTTCACTCACCTAATGTGAGTGCTGAATACTGTTTTCACTCCCAAATACAAGTGTGCTGAATGCTGTTTTCACTCAGCTAATGTGAGTGCTGAATGCCATTTTCACTCACCTAATGTGAGTGCTGAATGCCATTTTCACTCGCCTAATGTGAGTGCTGAATACTGTTTTCACTCCCCAAATACAAGTGCTGAATGCTGTTTTCACTCAGCTAATGGGAGTGCTGAATGCTGTTTTCACTCAGCTAATGTGAGTGCTGAATGCCATTTTCACTCACCTAATGTGAGTGCTGAATACTATTTTTACTCACCTAAGGTGAGTGCTGAGTCCATTTTCACTCGCCTAATGTGAGCGTTGCATGCTATTTTCAGAATATCATCCCTGATGTGGCTGCTATGGCCAGTAGGTCTTCAAACAACATGACTTCAGAATATTTCTGTTGAAACAAGATGATCTGACATCATGCCAGCAGCATCGACTGTGTCATACAATACCTCCAAAGCAGATGTGTTGTTAATACCATTGAATACAGTCTTTGTCATTTTGGTTTGGGTCAGGATGTATTTTGGGGGCACTTACACACACAGTTGTCATGACAACATGTGGCCGTGCTGACAGGGGCGCACGGGCTTCCCGTTCATTGATGCCATCATGACCCAGTTGCGTCAGGAGGGGTGGATCCACCATCTGGGACGTCATGCGGTGGCCTGTTTCCTCACTCGTGGTGACCTCTGGATCTCATGGGAGGAGGGAATGAAGGTGGGTTTGTCACTGTGCGCTTCAAAGAGACACTGAAGTATGTGTTTTGTTGCAATCTGTTTTTTTTTTTTTTTTACGTAAATGACCAACCACCACAAAAAGAAGCCATTTTGTTCTGTTAGTAGTTCTCTCTCAGTAGCCAAAATAGTTTGGAAGGGGGGGGGGGGGGGGAGTAGATGTTGATTTTGTGATGGAAAACTATTCTACAATTATTCATCTTTGAGCTAGTGACTGGAGTTTGGAAATTGAACATCAGTTAGTGAAAATGGTGTTTGAAATAAGCTATTTAACTATTGTGATTTTCACACTAACATAACATGGTTTAGTCAAGTAAGGTTTCAAATGTTTATGTCCAGGGTGTATCACCTCATTGGGGCATATCTCAAAGTCTCAAAGTCAGATGTAGAAAATGATCTACACCATTACGATGAGCTTTAAAAAGTCCACAAGTCTGATAATGAGCTAGCCATGCGTATGACTTATTCTACAGTGGAGGGTTTTTTTTTGTGATGTATGCTTAGTCACTCATGTAATGACATGAAATATATGTATATATTGTACATGCACCTGAACAAGCTATTTAGGACTTTTTTTTTTCATTTGCCGTATGTAAAAGCATATCTCTTTTTTCTTTTTTGTGAGCAGACTTATCAATTCCCAACCTTGGATAATATTGCTTAAATAATATTGCTTTTACATAATCCATGCTCATTAACATACTCGTAGGTAATGTTTGTAAAGGTACTGATTATCTGCTAACTCAAAATGTGCTGTTCATCACATTTTAAGAGCATATCTTCTGTAGTATCAAGTAAAGACTAATGTGCAAATATATACATTTGCACATTCATGTGTCCACTAACACATTTGGTCACATGTGCACACACACACACACACACACACACACACACACACACACACACACACGCACGCACACATGCAGGCAAACACACACGCCTGCACGCACACTCGCATGCACGCACGCATGCACACAAGATCACTGTTTCTCTGGACTGGGAGATGGCTCCCAGCTCCTCCAGCAACAGTGCCCATCATCTGTCAGAGTTGGTGACTTTGCCACAAACTCATCCCAGACAATAGCATGAATGGAACATTGAAGCCAAGGTCCCATTGAAGGGAGACGTAAAGGACATGGAATTCAACACAGTCCTCTTATTTCATGAACATTACTGAGGTCGATGTGATCGCATTCTCTTTTGTTTTGAGACTTTTCTTTTCTTTTTTTTTTTTTTTTTTAACAAAAACAAGCAGCAATCTACGCCTCCTTTCAAATGTGTCCTGTCGTCAACCAGGCCTGGGATGCACAGAAACCTGAGGTTTGCATAAGAAAATTAAAGCCACAGGCTGGAATGCCCTGTGCGTGCCTGCACCCTATGTGACCTCAGCGTTGGCTTCCAAGGGTGGTGCAGGATTGCTCCCAGCTGGTTTGTTCGTTGGTTGTGAGGACAGTACTTCTCTGGGTCCTACCCGCACCTTTGAGTGTATCTTTTCTCTTTTTCTGTCTCAAGTGCCTAACAGAATGTGATGTGTTGAGGACAAACTGTACTGGTTGTGGTGGGATTGCTCCCAGCTGGTTTGTTCGTTGGTTGTGAGGACAGTACTTCTCTGGGTCCTCCTACCGCACCTTTGAGTGTATCTTTTTCTCTTTTTCTGTCTCAAGTGCCTAACAGAATGTGATGTGTGTTGAGGACAAACTGTATACTGGTTGTGGTGGGCAATGCATGAATGGTGGATATGTAATGGTTAATACGCAGTATGACTGACACTTGACGTCCCTGAGACAGGTAGGATTCATACAGCTGCATTTTCATAGTCTCTGGCACATGAATGTGGACGCAGGTGTTTGAGGAGCTCTTGCTGGATGCAGACTGGAGCCTGAATGCCGGCAACTGGATGTGGCTGTCGGCCAGCGCTTTCTTCTACAGTACTTCAGGGTCTACAGTCCTGTGGCCTTTGGCAAGAAGACGGACAAGAATGGAGACTACATCAAGTAAGAGAGCAGATGGGCAAGGCCAGGAAGAAGGAAGTGTGGACTGGGCTTAGGGGAGAAATCACAGACAGTTGTGTAGGGGTGGCTCAGTGGGAGGGGGATTTGGGGGGGTGGGGGAGGCAAGAAGGGCAGAAGAACAGGCGACAAAACTTAGAGCTTGGGATTGATTGTGACAAAGTGAACTGAAAGCCCTAAACTTGCCTGTGTGGCCTGAAAGCTTAAGGAATTGGTTTTGCAGTTATTGGATAATAAAACCTCATAATTGTATGATGAGACCTTGTCATTGTGTCGATGAACCTTGTCATTGGTTGATGAAATCTTGTCATTAGTTGATAAAGCCAGTTCATTGGTTGATGAAAAAAAAAAAGATAACCTTGCCAATTTTTGATAAACACTTATTGGTGGAGAAAGTGTTTCCACCGGCTTATGAAATCTTGTGGTTTGAGTGGAAAAAATCTTGTCACTGATTGATAAAACCTTGTCACTGATTGATAAAACCTTGTCATTGGTTGATAAATCCTTGTCATTTATCCATAAAACATTTTCATTGGCTGATGAAACCTTGTCATTGATTGGTTGATAAAACCTTGTCAAATGATGATAAACCTTATCACTGCTTGTTGAAGCCTCATTGCTTGATAAACCATTATCACTGGCAGTTAAAACCTTGCACTGCTTGATGACATTAAGTTGCTTCTTCTCGACAGAACGTTGTAATTCTTGATGAAACCTTATGATTGGTTGATATAACTTATCATTGGTAGATTAAAACCTTGTCATTAATTCTCTAAGCGTGGGTTTAATGTCTCTGCCTCCGCCAGTTCTTTCCAACGAAAAAAACTCATCATCATCTGCAAAAGTGGTTGATGTCAAAATAAGAAACGCCAGAAGATTGTTCATGCATTGTCATCATAATATGTATATAACAGAGAAACCACTAAGTGGTGAGAATTGTTCATGCATTGTCATCATAATATGCATATAATGGAGAAACCACTAAGTGGTGAGAACGTGGACTGAATTCATGGTGAGGGATCTGATACCACAGACTGGTTTCAGGCGCAGTTGGTCCTAGTGATAAAAACATGAGAAATTAAACAAAATTTTGAGATTTTTTTTTCTCTACCAGTCCTTTAATGGTTTTACCCTTGGTGATTGTGGGAACATTTTCTGCTGCTGACATTGTTACATGTCCGAGTTAATCATGCCATTTTCACCTGCCAAAACAGAAACAGTTCCACAATCCACAACATTTGTGAAATACAGACGTTTTTTAGCCTGCAAGTAAGAGAGTGCATAATGTCATGAGCAGAAAACGTTTTGGTTGTCAAGGGACTTACTGCTTGATACTTTGGGCATGTGCCCAAATGTATAGTCCATACATACATTTTGTGTGTTTTTTAATACTCTGTGCTGTGCAGTAACATGCTATTTTTGGATGAAGTATGGTATATTTCTTTCAGGTCGAGGTTAAGGAAATCACTGAAGCTCTTTAGGAGGGATTACCAAAAATTCATTTTTTTTTTGTGTGTGTTTTAATGTGGGATTGTGATCATTCACAACTGATCCAGTATGAATGTAATTCACAAGATTTTATGGAGGAAAGATTTTAAACAAAATTTCTGGTGTGTTTTTGAAAGGTGTGTTTAAAAGAGTTGTGTAAATGAGGGTTTTGTATAAAATTTTTTTTGTTTGTTTTTCTTCTTCTTAAATAATAACTTGAGTTGACTTCAGTGCGGTGACAGCCCTGATGTAGCCCTTTGCGGTCGGCTGGGCTGTAAGTAACATTACCTTACCTTACCCAGCCAACATTCAGTGTATCGGGTTCTCTATTAGGAAGTACCTGCCTATCCTGCGCAAGTTCCCTGCGCAGTACATCTATGAACCATGGAAGGCCCCGCTATCCATGCAGCAAGCAGCAGGCTGTGTGATTGGTCGCGATTACCCCCGCCCCATCGTGGATCACGACACCATATCCAAGGTCAACATCAAAAGGATGGCCGAGGCCTATGCCAAGCACAAGGAAGCCAAGGCAGCTCTGGGAGGTGAATATGGAGGTGTTCTTTTTTTGTGTGTGAGAGTTACTGGTTGACTGCGCGGGTCCTCTGCTAGGGTCTGACCAGAGCACTGTAATTTAGTGTTTGAGAAATGTTCTTCAGGTTTTTATTTTCATACAAAGATGAATATGAAGGTAAATAGACAACCGTTTTGTTTAACATATTTTAAAAGAGGTGCAGTGTACAAATTGTGATTTGTCTGCTTTGCTTTTGGTCAGCCTGATCATCGTCTTCTACTCTTTAGATGCCGACATCACTTGTTCAGAAAATTGAGGCATGCTGTCTGTATCCAACAACTGTTCAGGAACACAGTTACTGTTATGGACCATCTTGTGTCTAAAGAGTTGCTTTGACCATGTATAAATCGATAAAATTTCTGTCACTTCATTTTTGGATTCCTGAACTTAGGCCAGTTTGCTAATTGACCATCTGCCACTTTTTCTTTTATTTATTTATTTTTTTTTTGGTGGTATCAGTCAGAACAATGTACATTATGCATACACTTACATAGTCACACACACACACACACACACACACACACACACACACACACACACACACACACACACACACACACTGACTGACTGAAACCAATTTATTGTCAGATTAACCCATGGTTGTACTGACGTTTAAAGAAGACATGAACAGAATGTCAACATTTTTCATGTAAAGAAAAGGAACATAATTATTAACACACACACATACACACACACACACACATCCACGTACGCACACACACACACACACACACACACACACACACACACACACATCTCCAAATGAACACACACACACACACACACACACACACACACACACACACACACACACACACACACAGGCATTTACTTTTAAGATTATTGCAGGTATGTTGTAGGATGCTTAGAGGGACATATATATGCACTTAGATAACCACATGATGCATACACTTACATAGTCACAGATATTCATGCATCTCTCTCTGTCTCTCTGTATGTCTAATATCACATATGTGAAAAGATGTAAAACTGAAGTACTACTACTACACACAGATGGACAACCAAAGCAGGATGTTGTCATCAGTCAAAAACATTTGAGGAGGTTGTATGTTCTGTGAGAACTTGGTGTTCATATTGTTGTGAAATGTCAACATTGTCACTGTCTTTTGAATTCTGTTTGAAATAATAACAAGTAGTAGTGCAGACTGTATGGAAGTATTTTGGATCCTTAATTAAGGGGGAGTTAACACATACTGTATGTATTTGTAAGATATGATATTGATTAATCAATCCAGAATTAACATTAACTGCATACATGCATACTTGAATTTTAATTGTGGAAGAAGAAATTCAGACAGTCAGTATGTGTGAAAGTAAGGTTTGGTTAAGGAAGAGAAATAGAATACATAAGTGAGTACTGAGGTTTTTATTATAAGGAAGAGAAATTTAACACAGTCTGCTTAAATGTATGGTGTGATTTGTAAAGAAAGGGAAATGCGGGGTGAGATTTTCAGTTACAGGTTTTTAGAAAGTAACATTTTCATCCGATAAATGTAACTTTTAAGAAAGGAGAGGGGAGTGGATAATAGAGGGAGATGGGGTCATGGGAGAGGATTGGGAACTGGGGAGGGGGGAGGAGGGAGGACAGGGTTGATATGATTTATCACGCCTTCCTCTCAAACACGCCAGTCAATCACTTTGATCCTTTTCAAAAGCATTATTTTGCTCATTTATATTTAAAAGATTGTTCTTCATTAGTAAACATAGAGATCTATGCTGAAGAAAGTATTTGTTTTATTATCTTATGTGCAGGTAAATCCCAGAGTCCACAGAAAAGAAAGTCTGATAGCACTGGAGCGGAAACAAAGAAGAAAACCAAGACAAAGTGAAGGACGACCACAGTGTGAGCGCTATGGGGACCAGAAGAATAGCTCTACTTGATTTGGAATGGTTACCTGTTGTCACCAGCATCACATGAAAAGAACGGAAAGTGCTCTTTTCAATCTTCGAAAAGCAGTTCCCCTATTACAGCATTTGGGAAGAGACTCATGACTGATAAGGGAAATGCATATGAAATGCCCTCCCCTCCACCCACACCCCCCCCACTTCCCTTCCCTGTGTGCCTGTACGCATCCTTCCCCTCCTGTTTCTCTCAACCTGCGACTGTTTGTTTGCTTGTTTCGTTTGTTTATTTTGTGGATGGCAAGAGTAAAATGTGGATGGCAAGAGTGAAATGGGACCAACCTTCACATTGAGTTGCCCCTCCCGAGCCCTTTCTTCTGCCCAGTGGACTGTGTTCACTGATGTGTAGGTAACTGAGTCATACATCGTCAGATTATTTTACCTTTTTTCTATGTCCAGGTGATGTTTTCCCACAATTTTTGTCTCTCAGGAGTTTTTATCTTTGAATCTCAGGCTGAATGGAAATCTGCTGTGGGGTAACTGAACTGGGCTGTTGTGAGCTATCACATAATATTTTGTAGTTGTCGTCTTACCTGTGTGTCCCCTCTGTGGTGTTACTTCTTCGCATTTCATTAAGGCTTTCTCACAAAACATCACACTCAGGAACACCCTGTTCAAAAATGTTTGTGAGGTAGCTGAATTGCCCAAACAGGCGGCTAGCATGTTTGTTTTATTTCATTTTTTTTTTTTTTTTTTTTTGCAGCAAAGTTTTGTATTACATCGTGGGAATGTGCCGGCTTAGGCCAGCGGGCACACCTCCTGCAGAGTCACAAGCACGACGAGACACTATGCATCTCAAGAAGACCAGACACTATGCATCTCTCCATTATGGCCAGGCAGACTGACATTCAACAGTATGGTGTTCGTCCTTTTTTTTTTCTCCAGGCTGTGACTGCGCTGGACCTCCACCCTCAAAGGGGCCCAGTCACAGCGACTGGAGAAGCGATACAGAAAGAGCTACACATGGCCCAGTCTGATTGAGGTCCAGGAGAAGCTGTGGGGTCCGGTGAGGTCTCTGCGGTGGACTGTGGACCTTGTCTTACTCACGGATTGAGAATCTTTGTGGCCGAAGATGCAAAAGAAAGAAAGAAAGTACTACAAGATGTGTTAAGCACAGACTAGGATCTTGCAGACAATCAGTATTCATGTTCATGTATGATGTTTTGAAGTGTTACTTGTATTTGTCCATGTTTGTCCATTACCTCTGAGACAGTTGTTGTTGTATCCCTCAGTGTGTGTTTTATGACATGTGACACAGTTTTCATTGAATCTTGCTGTGTCTGTGCATGCATTATATCTGACAAAGTCGTCGTATTCAACCATGTCTGTCCATTATGTTTGGCACAACAGTTGTGTATTGTCCCATTTTTGTACATTATGTTTTGACACAAAACATAGTTGCATCCGACTAGTTATATCTAACACAATCATTATAAACACACCTTGCTTGTTGACTGCATCTAATTCAGGTATTGTTCTCCTAAATCTGACATGATCAGCAGTGTACACATCTGGCACAAGCAAGCGTCTGCCTCCAGGTGTTTGTACCAACTGATGCAATTATCAATGTGTCCGCCTGTGTGTGTGTGTGTGTGTGTGTGTGTGTGTTATATCTGACACAATTATCATTGTATCTGCCAGTGTCTCACCACTGTGTCCAACACAGTTATGAATGTATCTCCCTACATATTTCCATTGTGTCAGACACAATTATCAGTGTATCTGGCCATGTCACAACTGACGCAGTGATGATTGTGTCTGCCCATGTTTTTCCGTTACATCTGACACAATTATCAATGCATCTGCAGTTACATTTGACACAGTTATCGTAATTGTGTCTCTTATATCTGAGGCAATTAGCATAGTGTCTGTTCATGTGTGTTCATTACATCTCATACAGTGTTATATCTGTTTATATGTGTCTGTTAATCTGACACATATAATTGTTGTTTCTGCTCATATGTGTTCATTACATCTGACACAGTGATGTATAGGCTCCTGTATGTCAGTTATATCTGACACATGTATCATTGTATCTGTGTGTCCATTACATCTGACACATGTATCATTGTATCTGTCTGTGTGTCCATTACATCTGACACATGTATCATTGTATCTGTCTGTGTGTCCATTACATCTGACACATGTATCATTGTATCTGTGTCCATTACATCTGACACATGTATCATTGTATCTGTGTGTCCATTACATCTGACACATGTATCATTGTATCTGCCTGTGTGTCCATTACATCTGACACATGTATCATTGTATCTGTCTGTGTGTCCATTACATCTGACACATGTATCATTGTATCTGTCTGTGTATCCATTACATCTGACACATGTATCATTGTATCTGCCTATGTGTCCATTACATCTGACACATGTATCATTGTATCTGCCTGTGTGTCCATTACATCTGACACATGTATCATTGTATCTGTTTGTGTGTCCCTTACATCTGACACATGTATCATTGTATCTGTCTGTGTGTCCATTACATCTGACACATGTATCATTTTATCTGCCTGTCTGTCCATTACATCTGACACATACATCATTTTATCTGTTTGTGTGTCCATTACATCTGACATATCTGCTCATGTCTATCACTACATCTGACAGTGTTGTATCTGCCCATGTGTATGTCTTATACCTGACATAATTAGTTTTGTATCTGCTCATATGTGTCTATTACATCTGACACAATTTAGTGTATCTGCTTGTGTGTGTCCATTACACCTGACACAGTGTTGTGTCTGCCTATCTGTGCTCTTTACATCTGACATAGACAGGGTTGCATCTGCCTGTGTTTGTCCATTCCACCTGACATAATTATCATTTTATCTGCCATGTGTGTCCATTTCATCTGACCCCATTTGTGTTGTATCTGTCGCGCGTGTGTGTCCATTTCATCTGACACAATTAGTGCTGTATCTGTGTATGTGTGTCCATTTCATCCAACACAATTAGTGCTGTATCTGTGTATGTGTGTCGATTTCATCCGACACAATTAGTGCTGTATCTGTGTATGTGTGTCCATTTCATCTTACACAGTTAGTATTATATCTGTGTATGTGTGTCCATTTCATCTGACACAGTTAGTATTATATCTGTGTATGTGTGTCCATTTCATCTGACACAATTAGTGTTGTATCTGTCCATGTGTGTCCATTTCATCTGACACAATTAGTGTTGTATTGGTCTATGTGTGTCAATTTCATCTGACACAATTAGTGTTGTATCTGTGTATGTGTGTCCATTTCATCTGACACAATTAATGTTGCATGTGTCTGTGTGTGTTCATTACATCTGACTCAAGTAGTGTTGTATCTGTCTATGTGTGTCCATTTCATCTGACAGGATTAGTGCTGTATCTGTCAATGCGTGTCCATTTCATCTGACACGATTAGTATTGTATCTGCCTGTGTGTCCATTACATCTGATGCAAATAGTTTTATATCTGTCTCTGTGTGTCCCTTACATCTGTCACAGTGTTGTGTCTGCCTATGTCTGCCCGTTACACATGACTTAATTATCATGTTATCTGCGCGTGTGTCCATGACATCTGATGCAATTTGTGTTATATCTGTCTCTGTGTGTCCCTTACATCTGACACAATAAGTGTTCTGTCTGCCCATCTGTGTCCATGAGATATAATACAGTCAGTTTTGTATCTGCCAGTGTGTGTCTATTACAGATGATACAAACGTTGTATCTATGATTCTGCCCCATGTGTGTTCATTACCTTTAACACAGTGATCACTGTAATGGCCCATGAGTGTCCTTTACATCTGACACAATTATCATTATATCTGCCTGTGCTTGCCTTTTGCATTTGACACCAGTAATTCCTAATCCGTGTTTTGGTCCATTACACCTGACACTGTTATTGGTTTTGCACAGGGATGCTAAGCACTTGCTTTTGCTTGGCTGCTGGGAAATATGTGTCTCTGTGTGTTTCTTAGTTTTTCAGGTTTATGCCCTTTACTTAAATGATAGAACATGAGGAAATGGAGTAAGTGTGTAGGTATGAGTGGGTCCGTTTACTTTTCAGTTTTCATTTGTTTTACATACAGTGACATCAAAAAAAGGAAGAAAAGTGAGTTAGTAGTGTGTGTTTGTTTATCGTCTGTTTGTTTATCAGTTTACAAATTTTCATTCAACGTCATAGAAAGACACAGAAAAAATTAGTTTGTATATACGCTTGCACATGCATTGCTATAGTCAATAAAGCATTATGGGAAAGCATGATGGGATATGTCTTTAGCCATTCATTTTGAAGGTACAATACTCTGGTAAAAAAAAAAACCAAAAACAGTGCATTATTTTGCTCACTTTTTTTTTTTTTCTAGTTTCAAACTCCGGGATTCAGATTTACACTTCTTGTGATTGTGCATATGAATGTGTTGGTATTGCAGAACATGATTTAGACTTGTGGTCTAATTCTTCTGTAATGGTTCTTTTAAGGTGTGTGGAATATGTTTTGAGGTTATGTGCAGATTGTTCATGAACAGTGGTGAATAAAGGCAGTGTGAAGTCTAGCTGAGTTGTGTGTAAGACTGTGTATCACTGTGTACCATAACTTGTTTCCTTTGTCCTACAGTAGTCAACTTCCGGTCAGCATA
>JADBJO010015129.1:42500-44914 GCA_016801955.1 Conus betulinus
CTGTTTCAACCATCCCCCATCTCATTTGTACTCTTATGAATAGTTGCTTATCATTGTAGAATTAGATTACAATGTTGCTATGTTGAATTGTCAGTATGAATGATATGTGTTGAAATAATGTATGCATGACAAGGACAGATTGTAAGACTAGGCTTTGGCCTAAAATCTTCATCCTTGCGTATTAAAGATCACATCTTTCCCATCCACTTCCTGCCTTTCTCGTGTCGGTGATTCCTGAAAGACATGTACCCTGGCCTGCTGAGCTGTGACGGGACGATGATTCTGTTTTGTCCACATAGCTCGTGTTGGTCTTGTTTGTTGTTGCTGTTGTTGTTGTCGTTGTTTTTGTTGTCTGTTTTTGTCAATCGGTCTGTCAGCTTCTCTCTCTCTCTCTCTCTCTCTCTCTCTCTCTCTCTCTCTCTCTCTCTCTGTATACCTGCTCGTCTGTCTGTCTCTGTCCCTCTCTCCCTCTCTCTTTGTGTCTGTGTCCGTCTCTGTCTGTCTGTCTGTCTGTCTCTGTCTGTCTGTCTCTCTCTCTCTCTCTCTCTCCTCTCTCTGTCTTTGTGTGGGCGTTTGTGTCTGTCCTCTCTCTCTCCCCCTCTCTTTTTCTTCATCTGTCTGTCTGTCTACCTGCCCGTCTCTCTATCTCTCCCCCCCCCCTCTCTCTCTCTCTCTCTCTCTCTCTCCCTCCCTCTCCTCCCCTCTCTCTCTTTACCCCCTCTCTCTCTGATTCAAATAAAAAAGAAGACAGATGCATTTGGTAAAGAGGCATTCAGAGCACAACCAAGCATGTAGTCCCTGTCTGCATGCACACACACAAACACACACGTGCGAGCTCGCACACACACACACACGCACGCACGCACACACACGCACGCACGCACACACGCACGCACGCCTGAACGCACGCGCGCATGCACGCACGCACGCACGCGCGCGCGCGCACGCACGCACGCACGCACGCGCACACGCACACACACACACACACACACACACACACACACACACACACACACAAGCTTATGCTTTAACCCTCAATGAAGATAATTTTGACTTGACTTGAGGCGCACACAGAGACAGACAGACAGACAGACAGACAGACAGAGGAGGGGGAGTGGGCAGGTGTTGTCATTATCATTACAGGTACGTGGATGAGCGATCATGTGTGTTATAATGAAGAATCACACCCCTGTTCTCAGCCCACTTTTAATGAATAGTTGAACGTTGACCAGAATGACTGCCGAGAGTGCCACGAAGGAAGAGCTGAATAGATTGTCTATCCTTCACACTGACCTGAAACCCAAAGCCCAGGCTTACGCCAAAGATCTCTGGCTAGAGGAATGCAACTGGCAGATGGATAACAAACTGTTCAAATCCGTCGTAACCTGAAAGAGATTTTATGCCCATCATGTTCCCGAGGCGGCCGTAAAGAAGGTACATTCTTGTGCCGTTTGCGTACTGGTCACTCCTTTAACACCCATTCTTATCTTTAAAACGTGAAGAAGCTCTGTGATGCATTCCATGTCAAGTACCACTCGCGGTGAAACATATTCTTTTAGAGTGTTGGGTCTTGCACGGTGTGAGACATAAGCATTTCACAGCAGACTCCATAAAAACCTTGTTCAGAGATGTCCCACCTGATGTGGTCTTTGAATATCTGAAAGAGATCAACACATTTCATCTGGCTGCAAAGTGAGACGACTGCAGGCGGAAATCTAAACAAATCTTAAATAAATGCTAGCGAGCCACCAAGAGAAACGTGGACAAACGAGTTACAAGACAAAAACACGACGCGTCTCGACCTGTTAGGTCTTCTTCAGGCAAGATACAAATAAATGGAACAATGAAAATGAACGAATTTGTCACTTTGAAAGACGTATGCAGCGATAACAATTGCACACATTGATGACGTAAACAAAAATACAAAGCAACAGAGGGTAGCAGTCAGCTTCGTTGCTTTGTATTTTTGTTTACGTCATCAACCTGTGCAATTGTTATCGCTGTATACGTCTTTCGAAGTGACAAAGTCGTTCATTTTCATTGTCCTATTTGTTTGTGTCTTGCCTGAAGAAGACCTAAGAGGTCGAAACGCGTCGTGTTTTGTCTTCTGACTCGTTTTGTCTACGTTTCTCTTGGCGGTTCGCTAACATTCATTAAGATTTTTCATCTGATCTAAAAATTTTACAGAAGAAAAGGTTTTAAACAAAATTTGCGGTGTGTTTTGAGAAGGTTTATTCTAAATGGTTGTCTGAATTTTTCTTTAATGACTTATGAGTGACTTCAACGCGGTGACAGCTCTGATATGGCCCTTTACGGTCGGCTGGGATATAAGCATCATTACCTTATCTGACTAGAATGAATTGTAAAGCAGGTTCTTCTTCTCTGGTTCAAACAATACAGACAGAGGAAAACTC